>JAWZYT010006467.1:35000-59377 GCA_034508575.1 Petrolisthes manimaculis | reverse complement strand
TTATTACTTTATTTTCTATTTTAAGTATTTATGTATATATCAGTTTATTTATTTATTTATATATTTAATTAATTATGTATTTATTGCCCCAGTATATCACAGAATCCATTGTTATTATATACATTGTTATTGAATGAGGGTAATAATGACGTCACCATAACAACACCTGGTCTGTGATTGGCTGAAGGTTGATGACGTCAGACGAGGGCCTTGGAAATGGTCAAGTTTATGGAGATACCAGCATCCACCCCCATGGTCCATTTGCACTCGCCATTATCATCCATTAAGGGTAAATCTGAAGCAACTGAATCCTCCAAACTATTCCAAGCAACAGAGCACTATTATATTTGCTCTTCTGGTCCTGTTTCCTGGCATACTTTGGAGGAATCATGTCACTCCAATGTACCAAAAAAGAATTACCACCTTAAGGGACCGTGTGAGTCCTTCAAATAGTGACACACACACACACACGTACAGTATACACAACCTATCCTCTCTCTCTCTCTCTCTCTCTCTCTCTCTCTCTCTCTCTCTCTCTCTCTCTCTCTCTCTCTCTCTCTCTCTCTCTCTCTCTCTCTCTCTCCCCACAACCCAAAAGAAACTAACTAGGGGCGTTGTTAGAAAGTTGCCATTAAACATATATATAGTTTTTCTCCTCTGGTTTGTACACGTTATAAATGCTGTCGACTGTTTTTCGTAGAGTAATTTTTAGGAGTCAGTAGCCCTCCTATTCTACACATACGTACTGTACACTCTTGATACATAATTTCTGACCAGAGTGTGAGGAACAGAAAGCTTCGAATCACCTGCTTGGTATTGTTCATTTCCCCACCCATAGAGTACACCTATAGAGGCTGAGTTTGAATGCAGTGTGTGTGTGTGTGTCTGTGTGTGTGTGTGTGTGTGTGTGAAGAAAGAGAGAAAGAGAAAGAGCGAAGTTGTGTATACGTGTGTGTGTGTGTGTGTGTGTGTGTGTGTGTGTGTGTGTGTGTGTGTTTGTACAATAGAGAGAGAAAGAGAGAGAAAGTGGGCAGGTTGTGTGAATACATTTATGTGTGTGTGTATGTGTGTATTTGTGTATGATATTGACGGATGTGATGTATATTTGTATGTTTGGAGTGAAATGCAGGTAGTCTATGAATATCATTGGCTCATACAAACACCAGGGAAGGTTAAGTGAAAGTGGGCGTAGTTGTTTACATGTGTGTGTGTGTGTGTGTTAGTGTGTGTGTGTGTGTGTGTGTGTGTGTTAGTGTGTGTGTGTGCAAAAGAGAGGATATTCACATTCGTAAAATCTATCCAATAGGTTACTCACCAAATTCATTAAATAATTCAGCCAGAAGTCATTTAATAATAATAATAATAATAATAATAGTAGTAGTAGTAGTAGTAGTAGTGATCATTGCATAGTTTACTCACCAAATTCATTATTAGATAATTCACCCATAAGTCATTTAAACGGCTAAGATTCTTTCGTTTGCATGCTTACAAACCACAACGAACGACTGTGGAATTGATCCTTAGTCCCTATAGTAGAGAACAACAACAACAACAACAACAACAACAACAACAACAACAACAGAAGCCTGGGAAAATATTAGGTGATCTTCAACGAGGGAGGAAAGGAGTGACTTGAGGCTCCATCCATTCCACAGTGGTTAGCAGTTTGGAGGAATCATTTGCTCCGGATTTACAAACACAAACTTCCCTCCTTAATTAATGTTTGTGAATTATTTTAGCCAGTGTGAAATATTAGTAAATTTATGAATGTGAAGTGTGTGTGTGTGTGTGTGTGTGAGAGAGAGAGAGAGAGAGAGAGAGAGAGAGAGAGAGATTAGAATATAGTGTACAGAAAAGGGATTGTGTAAAGTATAATAAATATGAAAATATATATGTGTGTGTGTGTGTGTGTGTGTGTGTGTGTGTAAAGGGAGTGTGTAGAGTATAATTAATAAGAATATTTATAAATGTGTGTGTGTGTGTGTGTGTTAAGTTTGTATTAGGACATGGTCGTGACGAGAATATCAGGTGGCCTTGAGTGTGTGTGTGTATGTGTGTGTGTGTGTGTGTGTGTGTATGCCAAAATTGAGTGCATTTCCTGTATGTTCATGTGCATATATGTGTGTGTGTACCTAAGGAATGTGTGTGTGTGTGTGCGTGAGAGAGAGATAAATAGGCTATGCACGTATTCGTAAGATGTGTGTGTGTGTGTGTGTGTGTGTGTATGTGTGTGTATGTGTGTGTGCCTTATATGTTGTGGTTCTGGTGTGCTGTTTGGTCTGGTGTGTTTTTTAAGGTTCTTTGCTTATATGTGTCATGCAGAGGGTGTGTTTGTTTGTGTGTCTGTTTTTTTTTTTTTTTTTTGTGTGTGTGCTTCTGTAGTACGTAAGAGTGTGTGTTTTGTTTTGCGTGTGTGTGTATGTCTGTGTTGTATTTATCTATTTATCTTTTGTGTGTGTGTGTGTGTGTGTGTGTGTGTGTGTGTGTGTTGATGCGACCATTAAGGCTGTGAAACTCTATGGAAAAAGATACCCATTTTCAACCTTATTACCTCTGCCAAGTAACAATAATAATAGAAATAATAATAATTACTATCATAATCGTAATAGAAATAATGATAATAATATTAATAATAATATTAATAATAATAAAAATAATAATAATAATAATAATAATAATAATAATAATAATAATAATAATAATAATAATAATATGTGTTTGAATAAAGGCTTGGTTTAAAATGACTCAATTACCGGATATGTGTCTTAATTTGTGTGTTAAGTGAGTTAGGGTGTGTTTTGTTGGAAGGTGTGTGTGTGTGTGTGTATGTGTGTGTATGTGTGTGTGTGTGTGTGTGTGTGTGTGTATGTGTATGTGTGTGCGAGCCCATTTAGGTGTTTACGTGTGTGTTTATATATGGGTTTATGGACTGTATGCCCATTAGTGTGTGTGTGTGTGTGTGTGTGTGTGTGTGTGTGTGTGTGTGTGTGTGTGTGTGTGTGTTAAGGATAATTACCCCCCCCCCCCCCCACACACACACACTAAGGAGACACACAAACAACAACAACAACAACAAAACCATCCCATCCTAATGTCACGAATTTAAGTTGCTGGCACTATAGTGATGGTGGTAGTAGTGGTAGTGGTAGTAGTAGTGGTAGTGCTGGTGGTGGTGGTTGTTTTGGCTGCAGTATGAGTTGAACTGGTGCGGGGAGTGGTTGTGTGTGTGTGTGGTGATGATGGTAGTAGTGGTGGTAGTGGTGGTTGTGGTGATAGTGGTATTAAAAGTGGATAATATTGGTGATTGTGGTTGAAAATTGTTGGTTGTGGTATTAAAACTGGATAATTGTGGTGATTTTGGTAGTAATAATGGAAAATGTTGGTAATTGTGGTTGAAAATTGGTGGTTATGGTATTAAAAGTAGAAAAATATATGTGATTGTGGTAGTAATAATGGAAAATGTTGGTAATTGTGGTTGTGGTAGTAATAATGGAAAATGTTGGTAATTGTGGTTGTGGTAGTAATGATGGTGATAGTTGGAGTGATAGTAGTGATAGTGGGTAGTTAAGGTGGTGATGATAGTAGTTTTGATAGTGGTAGTAGTGGTAGTTACGGTAATCCAGATTTGGCAAGGACTCTGAGAATGGTGGTGATGGTGTTAGTGGTGGTGGTTTTGGCAGTGGCGTAATAGTGGTAGGAGTGGTTGTAGATGGTGGTAGGTGAGTGTGGCATTGGCAGTGATTGTGGTAGTTGTGGTAGTTAGTGATGGATATATGTTTTGGTTAGAGTGGTAGTTGTAGAAATAGTAGTGATAGTTGTAGAAGTAAAATAGGTAGTTGTAATTTTTATGATAGTTAAAATAATGGTGGTAGTTGTGATAGTAGTAATAATAAGAATGGAATACAGTGGTAGTAGTATTAGTATTAGCAGTAGCAGTAGCAATAGTAGTAGAATGGTAGTAGTAGTAGTAGTAGTAGTAATAGTGGTAGTATTAACACACATACGCTCAAATACAACCAAGCATGTGTTTTGCAGGTGGTCGGTGTGTGTGTGTGTGTGTGTGTGTGTGTCTCATAGTGTTTCTCTCGCTCTCTTCCCTTTGCATTTTATTAGTATAAGGTATTGCGTTCACCCCGTCTCTGTCTGTTTGTCTGTGTGTGTGGTTGTTTAAGATGAAAGCTGGTGTGGATTTTCCTTAGAGTATAATTATATTGTTTACCTTTGAAGGGTGTGGTGTGTGTGTGTGTGTTTAATTTAGTTTTGGTAGTTATTATATGACTGGTTGAAGTTAGAGAGGGTAATAGTAGTAGTAATAGTAGTAGTAGTTGTTGTTGTTGCTGTTGTTGTTGTAGTAGTAGTAGCAGAAGCAGGAATAGTAGCAGTAGGGGTAGTAGTAGTAGTAGTAGTAGTAGTAGTAGTAGTAGTAGTCATGGAAGTAGAAACAGCAGAAATAGCAGTAATAATAATAATAATAATAATAATAATAATAATAATAATAATAATGATAATGATAATAATAGTTACAAAAATGATAGTAGTAATCTTTTTCTCGTGTCTAAAAATAACAGTGGTACAAGAGTTATTTAATTAAGCAGGAGCAGCAGTAGTACAGTACTTTATGGTCTCTCATGCTGACAAGACAAGGGGGTCGAGGCTGAAAAGGTCAACATAAACACTTGCACTTCAACTCCTCCTCCACTCATATGTCACTCTGTCTAGTGTTGGTGTTAGTGGTGGTGGTGGTGGTGGTGGTAGTGTAGGTTGTTGTTGTGGTAGTATTAGTAGCAGCTGAGGTGGTGGTGGTGGTAGGGGTTGTAGTAATGGTGATAGTGTTGGTGGTGGTGGTGTTGGGGTTGTAGTAGTGGTGATAGTGTTGTTGGTGGTGGTGGTGGTGATGGGGGTTGTAGTAGTGGTGGTGGTTAGTAGCTGAGGTGGTAGTGGTGGTTGTAGTAGCTGAGATGATAGTGGTGGTTGTGATAGTGCATGGTGGTGATGGTAGTGGTGGTAGGTAGTAGTGTTAGTGGGGGTTGTAGTAGTGTTGGTGGTAGTTGTGATGATGGTGGTGAGGATAGCAGTTTTATTAATGGTGTTGTAGTGAATATTTGTAGAGTTGTAGAAATATTATGGTGAAGGTTGTTTTGATAATTATAGTGGTTATCGTCCTTGTAGTTGTTGTGGTACAGTTGTGAGCATAAGTTACGATACACAAGGGCATTAATTTGGAAACACGTGACACCTTTCCTCTTTATAGTTGCCTGTATACAATTCCGAAAAAAAATAATTTAGATATCAGCTTCTCATTCCCAATAAAGAATCACACACCAATCAATAAAAAAAAAAAATAGAAGAATACACGAAAAAAAACCACACATACCAATCACAGAAATAATATCATAAGAAAATACAAAAAAAAAAAAATGTGCTAGTCACAGAAATAATATGATGAAAATACGAGAAAAAAATTTACCTCTCAGAAATAATATCTTAAGAAAATTCGTATAAAATTGACTAATCACAGAAATAATATCATTAAAAATACGAGAAGAAAAAAAAATGTACTAATCTCTGAAATAATATCGTAAGAAAATAAGGAAAAATAATGATAATATCGTAAGAGTACATGAAAAGAAAGGTTAACTATGTAGGTATATGTTTGAGTGACGCTACATGTGTATCGAAACTCTTGATGGCAACTGTACAGGGCAATATTATGCTTGAGGTGACAGGAGGGTGAGAGTAGTGTGTGTGTGTGTGTGTGTCGGTGGTTATAGTGTGTGTGTGTTTGTGTGTTTCTGTGTGTGTGACGGTGGTTATAGTGTGTATGTGTGTGTGTGTGTGTGTTTGACTGTGGTTATAGTGTGTGTGTGTGTGTGTGTGTGTGTTTGACGGTGGTTATAGTGTGTGTGTGTGTGTGTGTGTGGTGAGTGTGACAGTGGTGGTCGTGACAATAGTGTGATGAAGGGAAGAAGTGACAGTAGTGTGTGACAGGAACAATAGTACCGTAACAGTGGTGTGACAAGAGGTGATTTGTGATGGTGTGACACTAAGTTGAAGGATGTAACAGTGACAATAATGTGACAGAAAAAGTGACAGTGTTATGGTGGGAATAGTAACGGGGTTTAGAAGAGGTTTTTGTTGCGATGGTAGTGGTGTGACAGTAAGGTAAATGGTGTAACAGTGACAATAATGTGACATGTTGTGGCGTGACAGAAGATTAAATGGTGTAAAAGTGGAGAAACATTAGGTAACGTAACAGAAAGGATGATAGTGGTGAGGATAACAGCGTGACAACCGTGGTAACAATAACGTGTGTCACTTTACAATGTGACAAATTATTCTGTCACATAAATTATTCTGTTACACACTTATTATGTCACAGTTAAAGATAAAATATAGCTAATAATTATATGAGTGTGACAGAAAATGTGACACTGGAATGGTGACGATTAAGCTGTGACAATATTAATAACAATATTATGACATGAAAATTTCCAAGCGTAACGTATAGTAACATTGGTGGTGGGGGTAAGAACAGTGATGGCAAAGTGTTACAATGTTGTCACGTGGTATATATAAACATTTAGTAACAGCAGTGATAGTAACAACAATGATGACAAAGAGTTACAATGTCGTCACGTATATAATTATAGCACACACACTCATACATACACACATACATACAAACAAACATACATATAGTGACAATATGTGGTCGTGGTGGCAATGGCGTTACAGTGTTGCCACGAGACATAATAATATATAAACATCTGCTGCCAAGTGCATGTATATAGGGACTTTACACTGTTGCCACATGTATTGTACAGTCGGCAGCATAAGTTCCCTCCATTTCCACACGCGTACGTACGTATTAGCTATATATAGTGACGTTGTAATACCATTTTTAATGAAGAGATGACAGATATAGTTTTCATATGGTGAAATACGTATGTTGTTGATATAAGAACTGGGTCAGAATGCAACACTCTGGTCATATTAGCCATTCGTCTCTGGTCTGGTCAGAAATTACCTATCACGAGTGTACAAGTGGACGGTTTCTATGTGTTTCTATGTGTTTCTGTGTGTTTCTATGTATTTCTGTGTGTTTCAGGGACAGTGCATGAAGTGACACATGACTTTTAGTTTGATAAGTGAACTACTGTTGTTGTTTAAGCTAAGTGAAACAATATCAGGGTAATGAAGCTTTAATTAAATGAAACAGCTTAAATATATATTATATAATTATAGAGTGTATAGTATAAGAAAAACTATGACGCAACACTACGAAAATATTATGTTAAGAAAAATATATTACCCATGAAACGAAACAGAAACGAAACAGATTGTGAAGCACCAAATACTAAAATGATCTGTGAAATAATATCTTAAGGAAATTCTTGCTAATGAAACGAAACAGGTGGTGAAGTGAAACAGCAAATACTAGAGTGTTCCGTGTAAAAAAATGCTTATGAAACGAAACAGAAGGTGAAGTGAAACAGCAAATACTGAAATGATCTGTGAAATGATATCTTAAGGAAATTCTTGCTAATGAAATGAAACAGAAGGTGAAGTGAAACAGCAAATACTGAAAATTAAAAAAAAATCTTAAAAGGTTGTTTGTTGGTGGTAAATTTGGACCAACCTCATTCCTCCAACCTATTCCAAGCAACAGGATAACATTACAACACATTTATACATTGGATTTGTTTCGTGACATACTTTGGAGGAATCAACAACAAGGCAACTCCACAATGTCCCTAATGATGTATATACTCCTTTTCCCTTAATGAAAGAAACGAAAGCAGAAGGTGAAACAAGAATCAAATAAAACCAATGAAACACGTAAAAATGATGATTATATTATATTATACGTGAAGCACTACACTGAAACATGAATAACACAAACGAAGCTGTTATTTAATACATGTTTCTGTGTTAGTTTGGACGTCTGCTGCTCACCTCCTAACACACACACACACACACACACACACACACACACTATACTGCTCCTCACTCCCTCACATTATACCTCAGATATTATTATTAATATTACCTTCAGTTATTATTATTATCCATTTACATAATTACCACCTTGAAATTCAGAAGAAGGAAGAAAGGAGGAAAAAAAGAAAGGAAGAAAGAAAGGAAGGAAGAAAGAAAGAAAAAAGTAAGAAAGTAAGGAAGGAAGGGAACAAGCAAGCAAGCGAGTATTGAAATATCATTACTCTCTAGCAAAAAAAAAAAATATATACATATATACTGCATATAGCCTACTGCTCCTCCTAATTCCTCCACCTAACCTCAGTTATTATATATTATCCAATTTAAAAGAAAGATACCGTAACATAAGTAAAAGCAAACAAACAAACAAGTAAATAATCAAGCATAAACATATCAATACTCTCTGAAAAAAATATATATATAAACTTTATTCCTGAAGAAAAATATAAATATAAACATTATTCCTTCTCACTCGCTTACGTTTGTTTCCTCTGTCAATATTATCCACTTTAAGCCGAAGTAACTTTGATATTAAAAAAGAAGTATGGATGTACGTAGGTATAATTAACGTAAAGGAAACACCATATAGAAATAGAGAGAGAGAGAGAGAGAGAGAGAGAGAGAGAGAGAGAGAGAAAGAGAGAGAGAGAGAGAGAGAGAGAGAGAGAGATAGAGGGAGAGAGCGAGAATAGTTATAAAGTTTTTTTCATATCCACACGAGAGAGAGAGAGGATAAATAAAATGATGGAGGGAACAGTAAAAGTGGTGAATGGAAACATAGTGTTGGAGAAAGGAGGGAATGGTGGAGCAATGATTTTGGTGGAGAGGCCTGGAGGAGAAGAAGGAGGAGGAGGAGCAGGAGGAACGGGGGTGGTGGAGGAGATAGTAGTGAAGGTAGGAGGGAAGGAGGAGATGGAGGATGATGATGAAGAAGGGAGGATGAAAGTGAAAGAGATTGAGGTATATGAGGTGGAGGTGGTGGAGATACAAGTGGTGGAGAGAGGGGAAATGGAGGAGGAAAATGGGAGAGAAAAGGTGGAGAAAGGAGGAGAGGTGGGGAGTGAATTGGTGGAGGTGGTGAGGACAGGAGAGGTAAGGAGGAAAGTGGAGAAGAAAGGAGGGAAAGGAAGGCAAGTGGTGGAGATAGAAGAGATAATTGAAGAAGAGGAGGAGGAGGAGGAAGAAGAAGAAGAAGAAGAGGAGGAGGAGGAAGAGATAAAAGTGGAGGAAATGGTGGAGAAGCAAAATAAACATGGTAGGAAAGTAGAGTTGGTGGTGGAGGAAGGAAAAGTGGAGGAGAGTGGAGAAGGAATGAAAGGAATGGTGGAGAAAGGAGGAAAGTGGGTGGAGGAGGAAGGAGGAGGAGGAGGAGTGTGGATGAGGGAGAAGGTGGTGGAGAGAGGTGAGAGAGTGGAGACAAGGAGGGAAGTAAGGGTGGAGAGGAGGGAAGCAGGGAAGGTGGAGAGAAAGATGGTGATGGTGGTGAATGAGGGAGAAGAAGAGGAGGAGGTAAGGGAAGGAGGAAATGTGGAGAGAAAGATGGTGATGGTGGTGGAAGAGGAGGAGGAGGAGGAGGAGGAGGAGGAGGAAGAAGGGAAAGAAGGGGTAAGGAAATGGGAAGAGATAGAGGAGAAGGAAGGAATGAGGATAGTAAGGAAGAAGGAAGTGAGAGAGAAAGGAGGAGAAATAAGGAGAGTAATAACAGAGAAAGGAGGAGGAGGAGGAGGAATAATGAAAGTAGTAACAGAGAAAGTAACAAAGAAAGGAGGAGGAGGAGTAGTAACGAAAGTAGTAACAGAGAAAGGAGGAGGAGGAGGAGGAGGAGAAGGAGTAGTAACGAGAGTAGTAACAAAGAATGGAGGAGGAGGAGGAGTAAGGAGAGTAGTAACGGAGGAAGTAAGGACAGTGGTAGTGAGGAGTGGTGGAGAGAGAGTGATGGTGATGGAGGAAGAAGAGGAGGAGGAGGAAGAAGAGGAGAAGGAGGAAAATTTGAGGAGGAGAAAGGAGGAAGAGGAGGAGAAGTTGATGATGAAGGAGAAGGAACTAAGGAGGATGGAGGATGAACTGAGGAGGAAGAAGGAAGAAGAGGAAGAGTTGAGGAAGCTGGAGGATGATTTGAGAAGGAAGAAGGAACAGGAAGAAGAGCAATTAAGGAGGAAGAAAGAAAAAGAGGAGGAATTGAGAAGGAAGAAGGAAGAAGAGGAAGAATTGAGAAGAAAGAAGGAAGAGGAAGAAGAGCAATTAAGGAGGAAGAAAGAGGAAGAGGAGGAATTGAAAAGGAAGAAGGAAGAAGAGGAAGAATTGAAAAGAAAGAAGGAAGAAGAGGAAGAGCAATTAAGGAGGAAGAAAGAGGAATTGAGAAGGAAGAAGGAAGAAGAGGAAGAATTGAGAAGAAAGAAAGAGGAAGAGGAGGAGGTATTGAGAAGGAAGAAGGAAGAAGAGGCTTTAAAGAGGAAGAAAGAGGAGGAGGAAGAAATATTGAGAAGGAAGAAGGAAGAAGAAGAGGAGGCTTTAAAGAGGAAAGAGGAAGAATTGAGAAGGAAGAAGGAGGAAGAAATATTGAGAAGGAAGAAAGAGGAGGAGGAAGAAATATTGAGAAGGAAGAAAGAGGAAGAGGAGGAGGCTTTAAAGAGGAAAGAGGAAGAATTGAGAAGGAAGAAGGAGGAAGAAATATTGAGAAGGAAGAAAGAGGAAGAATTGAGAAGGAAGAAAGAGAAAGAGGAGGAAGAGGCATATAGAAGGAAGAAGGAAAAGGAAGATGAGTTATATAGAAGGAAGAAAGAGGAAGAGGAGACAATGAGAAGAGAAGAGGAAGAATTAAGAATACTGAGAGAAGAAGAACTGAGATTAATGGAAGAGGAGAAGGAAGAGAGGAGGAAAGAAGAGGAAGAGGAGAGGAAGAAAAGGGAAGAAGAAGAAAGGAGGAAAAAGAAAGAGGAGGCAGAATGGAGAAAAAGAGTAGACGAAGAGGCAGCAAAGAGGAAGAAGGAAGAGGAAGAAGCACTAAAGAGGAAAAGGGAAGAGAAGCAAGCACTGTGGTGGAAGAGGAAAGAAGAGGAGGAAGTGAGGAAGAAAGAGGAGGAGGAGGAAATGAAGAGAAAGAGAAGGGAAGAGGAGAAACAGTTAAGGAAGAAGGAAGAGGAGGAAATGAGGAAGAAAGAGGAGGATGAGGAGGAAGAAAGAGGAATGAGGGAGAGAAAGGAGGAGGTGGTGGTGAAGGAAGGAAGAATGAGGGAGGAGGAAGAAACACTAATAATTATGAGGGAGGAGAAGGTAGTGAGGATGAGGAGGAAAGAGAAGGAGGAGTCGGTGAGGAGGGAGGAGGAGTCTGAGGCACTGAGGAAAATATTGGAGGAGGAAATGGAGAGAAAGAAGGAAGAGACAGATACAATGAAGAGAAAGAGGAGACAAGGAGAGGAAGAAAAGAGGAGGAAGGAAGAAGTGAGGAAAGAAGAAGAATGGAGGGTAAGGGAGGTAGAGAGGAGGAGGAGGAAAATGAAGGAGGAAGAAGAGGAGACGTGGAGAAGAAAGGAGGTAGAAGAAGAGGAAGGGAAACGAAGGAAGGAAGAGGAAGACACACTAAGGAGAAAGAAGGAAGAGGCAATCAGAATAATGAGAGAAACAGAGGAACTGATGATAAGGAAGGAAGAAGAAGAGAGGAAGAAGAAGGAGGAGGAGGAAGCACTGGTAAGGAAGAAGGAAGAAGCGATAAAGATAATGAGAGAAGCAGAGACCGTGATGATGGAGGAAGAAATGAGGAGGAAGGAAGAGGAGGAGGAGAGAAGAAGGGAAGTAGAGGGAGAGAAGAGGAGGATGAGAGAAGAAGAGAATGCATTAAGGAAGAAAGCAGAAACCCTGAAGAGAATACAAGTGGAAGAGGGGAAGAGGAGGGAAGAGGAAGAGAGGACCAGGAAGAGGAAGTCACGAGAGGAAGACGAGGAATCGAAGAGGAAGAAAGAAGAAGAAGTGATGTTTATAGTGAGGAAGAAACAGGAGGCAGTGAGGATGATTGAGGAAACCAAGACGTTAATAAGGATGGAAGAGGAGGTGAGGATGAGGGCTGTGGAGACAAGGAAGGAAGAGGTGAGGAGGAAGGAAGAGGAATTGAGGATGCAAGTGGAGAGAAGGAAGAAAGAGGAGGAGTCATTGATGGCAGAGAGAGACACACTTAGAAGGAGGGCCAGGGAGGAAGAGGAAAGGAGGAGGAAGAAGGAAGAGGAGCTGAGGAGGGAGAAGGAGGCACTGAGGATAATGAGAGAGGAGGAGGAGAGGAGGAAGAGAGAGGAAGAGGAATCACTACTGAGGAAGAAGGAAGAAGCACTCAGGATCTTGAAGGAAACAGAGGCACTTATGTTGAGGAAGGAGGAGGAGGAAAGGAGGAGGCTCAGGGAAGGGGAAGAAAAGAGGAGGAGGTGGGAGGAGGAGGAAGAAAAGAGGAGGAAACGAGAGGCTGAGGAGATAAAGAGGAAGGTACAACAGGAAGAGGTGAGGAAGAAAGAGGAAACGCTAAGGAGGGCCAGAGAAATGGAGAGGAAAAGAAAGGAGGAGGAGAAGAGAAGGAAGGAAGAAGAACAAGAGACAAATAGGAGGAAGGAAGAGGAAGCATTCATCCTACGAAAGAAGGAAGAAGCAATAAGAATGATAGAGGAAACCAAGATCCTAATCAAACAAGAGGAAAGATTAAGGATGAAGGCAGTGGAAGCTAAACAGGAAGACATCAGGAAGAAGGAAGAGGCCCTGAGGTTGATGCAGCAGGTGGACACACTGAGGAGGAGCAAGCAGGAGGAGGAAATAAGACTGGCAAGGCAGGCAATCAGGAAGAAGGCCGAGGAGGAGGAACTGAAGAGGAGGAGAGTACAGGAGGAACTGATGAGGAAGGAAGAGGAGTTGAAGGTGACGCAGGAGTTAGTGGCCAAGAGGAAGACCGAGGAAGAGGAGTCACTGAGGAGGAAGAAAGAGGAAGCAGTCAGGATATTGAAGGAAGCAGAAGGACTCATGCTAAGGAAGGAACAGGAGCACCAGAGAATGAAGGAGGAAGAAGAGGAGACACTGAGAAGGAGGAAGGAGGAAGAGGAGACACTGAGAAGAAGGAAGGAGGAAGAGGAAGTACTAAGGAAGAGGAAGGAAGAAGGTGTGTTGTGTATCCGACAAGACGCCAACGAATTAAGGATGATTGAGGAAGCAGAAACACTGAGAAGGAAGAAGGAAGACACACTGAGGAGGCTGGAACACACACAGGCACTCATGAAATACAACAAGAAGGAGGAAGAGGAGGAGGAGAAGGAGGAAGCAGAAACTATCACCACCGTTACCACCACCACTACAACAACAACAACGAAAAGGAAAAATGAGGAAGTCAAGAAGAAGAAGGAGGAGAGGTGGAGCAGCGAGGACTTGTGGCGTTGGGTCCCTGGCCACGAAGCAGAAATACGTAAGTATATAATATTATATAATAATGATTCACCACCCATTGCAAAAACAACAAGAACAACAACAATAACAATAGTGGTGTTGATTGGCTTTTGCATGTGTACACTTGAGAAAGTAGAAAGTGCAAGAAAAATATGGCTGTATATTATATGGTAACGTCTAGCAGTTTTTTATAGTACCTGTAAACCCCTGTTTGTATCTTTATGAATAAATCACTAGGAACCCAGAACAAATGTATGGTACACATATCTACACCCTACAAGTATACGATCTACTAGAGGCAGCCACAAATTAAAATACCATACATTCCAGACAAGCACTGATATATTTAGGCACTAATTCTTTCCCCGCAGCATCTAAGAATGGAATCATCTCCCATCTCATATAGTTAATAACCCCACTCTTGACACTTTTAGAAATAGGATCACCAATCATTACCTCCCCAATCCTAATCCTCAACCCACAGTCCCTGACTCAATCCACCCTCATCCTAACCCCCTTCCTAATCCTACCCTGGATCCCTAAATCCCCCGCACAACCCCCACATATTATGCTGCCCACGAGCAGCCCTCTGCGGGACCTCTAACTTGAACTTGAACTTGAACTTGCAGTGTGTGGGCATATATTTTGTTCACAGAATTGTCCATTTTTTTATCGTTCTCATTTTAGTTCACAATAATTTTCGTCTAGATATGAATAGTGACTAAATGTTTTGTGTATAAAGTTCCAATAAGGAGAAATATGACGAAACGTGATGATTATATGTCTTTTAACATTTAGAATATTGTTTGTTAAAGACGGAATATTTCTTCAGTGTACCATACTAGGATATTAACACGTTTTCTTAAGTAATATACAGCTATGAAAGAAAACTCGAGGTAAATAAAAACGTTTTAGGGGATAACTTAGCTCAATGTTTATTTTACTTTTGTTACATAGGAGTGCCTTGATTCCTCCAAAAATGTATGCCAGCCAGGAAACAGGACCAGATGAACATAAATAATGGTCGGTGTTCTGTTGCTTGGAATAGTTTGGAGGATTCACAGTTGCTCCAGAATTACCAATATAAAAATTTTCCACCCTTGATTAATTTTGATGTCACTATTTTCCAAGTACCCGTTTGTGTGTGTGTTCACCAATAGAAGGTAAAATATATATCAGACTATGTTAAAACTATACTTTGTCATTACTTGCAATGCTATAATGTCTATTTACGATTATATATATATATATATATATATATATATATATATATATATATATATATATATATATATATATATATATATATATATATATATATATATATATATATATATATATTTTCCCGGTATATATTTATATTATCAATTATATATTTTAATGAAAGGTGTACAGTAGGTCTGAAAAGATGTTGGAAAATATGGTTAATCATACACATACATTCAATATATCGTATTTTTTTTAAATTAAGATCGTACAGTTCTGTGTGTGTGTGTGTGTGTGTGATGCTTGGGTAATTTGGGGAGTGCCAGGGATTTCCTTCGTGACGTGTGTGTGTGTGTGTGTGTGTGAGACAAGCAACCATTTAAGTACAGTAAATTTGTCATATAATAATAATAATAATAAAAATAATAATAACAATAACAACTACAATAATAATAATAATAACAATAACTACAATAATAATAATAATAATAATAATATAGAGTATAATTATAATTATTAACTTTAATGAAACAGGATCTAAAGACAATTATATATACAAACAAAATTTATACATACAAACAAATTTATATATACAAACAATTTCGTCTGTTGATATTCTCTGTACACTATATTCTAATCTCTCTCTCTCTCTCTCTCTCTCTCTCTCTCTCTCTCTCTCTCTCTCTCTCTCTCTCTCTCTCTCACTGTATTCCTGCATATACTGTACCTTCGAGGGGTGACAAGGTATACATACATACATACATACATACATAGGAGTGAGTGTTGCCTGATATACACTTATTGGAAAAACCCTTATTTTATAATCGTGATGTTATTGTTGGGCCTGATTGTGTGTTTTAGGTAGTGTAGTATTTGTGTGTGTGTGTGTGTGTGTGTGTGTGAGAGAGAGAGATAGAGAGACAGACAGAGACAGAGAGAGATAATGTGAACAGACGAAATTCTTAGATAAACAGGTAGATAGAGATATAGCCTATAGAACGAAAGCAAGTACATAATGAGAGAGAGAGAGAGAGAGAGAGAGAGCTATATGTATTTCCTGTGATAATACAACACTTACTGAACACATACTTGTGTATTTCTATCTATCTTTATCTAAAATTCTTCTCTCTCTCTCTCTCTCACTCCTTTATTATACTGTACTTCATGTTTTTGTCCTTTTGTTGCATTGGAGTGCCTTGATTCCTCCAACTTATGCCAGAAAGCAGGACCAAATGAACAAAAATAATTATGTTCTGTTGCTTAGTATAGTTTTGGAGGAATCAGTTGCTCCAGATTTACCAACACTGTACTTCCACCTTAAGAGCTATAGGGTCATATTTTGTGATGGAATTGGATGCTACAGATATCTTCAAACCACTCGAAGAAGTAGATAGAAATCAGACAAATTTAACTGTATATTCTTAAGGCTGATTCACCAATGTGTGTGTGAGTGCTTGTGACTGTGTGTGTGAGTGCTTGTGACTGTGTGAGTGAGTGCTTGTGACTGTCTCCTTCCCCTAATAACAGTCATAATGGTTCCAGAGACCACAAACGCGTCCTGTGAGTGTGTGTGTGTGTCTGTACAGTCACAATCAAATAACCATCGACACTTTCTTTTCATCTTAGAAATAAATCAGTATCATATCAAAATATAATCATACGTCAACTCAACCCCCTCAATTATTATTATTATTATGAGGTGCTGCAATATCATACACGTGTTGTTCTTTATTACCAAGATATTTACTACAATGAAAGGAAAGTGTCGGTGATTATTTGATTATGGCTGTACATAATTGGTGTATGTAAGTTATCTTAAAGTGTATTTAACATACCGAAAAAAGCCAAAACATGAAAATTAATGAAGGAACAAGAACATAATTATTCCCTGCAGATAAATAAATGAAAATGGAGTATCGTAACTGAGTGTGTGTTGTATACAGGGGAGTAACAACCAAACCACAGCATAACACCACAGCACAACACCACAGCACAACAACACATCCCCACACATCCCAACACCACAGTACAACACCACACCCCCATCACCACATCCCCACACCACACCCCAATCACCACATCCTCACACACCACACCCCCATCCCCAGACTCCCACCAACCCACATACACGAATACACCGGTCATTTACTGAGAAGGCTATCGTACTTATTACCACAACGCATTTCCGCTCCCACCATCTGAAGACGAGGCGAGAGGAGGGATGGAAAGAAATGGCCTGGGCTACTCGTTTTGTGTTCCATGCATCGATTTGTATTTTATTTTTTATATATTTATTTATATATATATTTGTTTTATTTTTAATTTTTATTATTATTATTGTTATTATTATTATCATTATTATTAGTTTCGTTTCATATAACTTTACTGCATTACTTTTTGTTGTCGATAATGTACTGTAATGGCTCCACATTAACAAAAATATTCTAGGCAATTTTGGTAAACGTAATAATGCAATTTATTGTAAAGTGATGATAAATGTGACACATGCATTTTCTTGTTTTATAAAAGGGACCCTGTGATATAGTACCTAAGTAAATTGGAGGTAAATGAGTCCTTCAAATATTGCTACGAAACACACACACACACACCTATAGGGAAGGAGCCTCCGTGTTTCTTGGCATAGTCAGGAGGAATCAGAAGCCTCCAATTCCCATACACAATCACAGGGTCTTTAAGTTAAGGGGAAATGGAGAGTACTTGTGAGTCCTCCAAACTATACCACAATACAGATATATATATATACAAGCACTGGCTTCGCCAGCCACGGCTACGCCGTGGGTGCTTTTGCCTGCGGCGCTGCTCGCTTCGCTCGCGGCTTGCTTCGCTCACCCCGCCCCCACCCCACGCCCCCACCCCCACCCCCACCCCTACCCCATATATTTATATATAAAAAAAAAATTATATAAACAAATTTTTATATAAAAAAAAAAAATTATATAAAAAAAAATTATATAAAAAAAAAATTATATAATTTTTTTTTTTATATATATAATTTTTTTTTATATAATTTTTTTATATAAAAAAAATTATATAAAAAAAAATTATATTAATTTTTTTATATAAAAAAATGTTTATATAAAAAAATGTTTATATAAAAAAAAAATTATATATTTTTTTTTTTTTTTTTATATAATTTTTTTTATATAATTTTTTTTTATATAATTTTTTTTATATAATTTTTTTTTATATAAAAAAAAAATTATATAAAAAAAATTTATATAAAAATTTTTTTATATAATTTTTTTTTTCTATAAATTTTTTTTATATAATTTTTTTTTATATAAAAAAAAAATTATATAAAATTTTTTTTATATAATTTTTTTTTTATATAAAAAAAAATTATATAATTTTTTTTTTATATAAATTTTTTTATATAAAAAAATTTTATATAAAATTTTTTTTATATAAATTTTTTTTATATAATTTTTTTTTATATAATTTTTTTTTATATAATTTTTTTTATATAAAAAAAAATTATAGAAATTTTTTTTTATATATAATTTTTTTTTTTTTATATATAAAAAAAAATTATATAAATTTTTTTTTATATAATTTTTTTTTTATATATAAATGTTTTTATATAATTTTTGTTTTATATAAGATGTGGGAAGGCATTGAAAGTAGACTACTTAGTATATAAACACACAAACATCTTTACTTATAATGCCTCGAGTGTTTGGACATTATTACCTAACATTTATAATAAGAAACTAACATTACCTTTATACTCTTCATCTTCGTGTGTTACTAAGAACATTTGTGATACATTGTCACGTAACATTTGTAAGAGGAAAATACAGCAATGACACCATGATGTATGTATATGTATGTTGTTATGTAGTCATGGTTCTATAATATACACCAATGAGTGAATGTATGTATGTGTTAATCATGTTTTACAAGTATGGTATATAGCTTCTATAAAAAAAAAAGTTTGTTTAAGATATTCCTGAACAGAGAGAAGTGTATTTGTGCTTCTCTCTCTCTCTCTCTCTCTCTCTCTCTCTCTCTCTCTCTCTCTCTCTCTCTCTCTCTCTCTCTCTCTCTCTCTCTCCGTGTGTGTGTGTGTGTGTGTGTCCCTGGATGCAAGGTAGCGTTGCAATGTAAGATGAGACCAACATCTCTTGCACCACAACACGATTGGAGGGAGGAGAGGGAGAGTGGGAGGGAGGAGAGGGAGAGTGGGGGAGAAATATGAGAGCAGGAGGGGAGGAAGGGAAGGTGAGGGGAGAGGAAGAGGAGGGAGGAAGGTTGAAGAGAGAGGGAGGGGAGAGTAAAAGGGGAGGATGGAGAGAACGAAGGAAGAGGGAGGGAGGATAAGGGGAAGAGAGATAGGTGAATGGGACTAGGAGAATATGCAAGAAATGGAATGAGAGATAATAATAATAATAATAATAATAATAATAATAATAATAATAATAATAATAATAATAATAATAATAATGATAAAACAGAAAAGATGGAGAAAAAAAATAAAATAGAAATAAATAGATGGACAAATGATAGGAAAATATATAGGCAAAGAAGAATGAAAAAAGAGACAGAGTGAAAAGAGAGAAAAAAGATGAAAGAAAAAGAGGAAGGAAGGAAGGAGGAACGAAGGAGGAAATTGTGAAAAATAGGACAGGAACGTAGTATAAAGGGAAAGCAGACACACACACACAGACACACACACACAGACAGACACACACACACACAGACACACACAGGCAGACACACACACACAGGCAGACACACACACAGACACACACACACATACAGAAACACATACACAGACAGACAGACACACACACAAAAAGACAGACAGACAGACAGACAGACACACACACACACACACAGACAGACAGGAGTAGTAACAAGACAGTCATGTGTGTGTGTCTGTCTGTGTTATGTGTGTGTCTGTGTGTGTGTGTGTGTGTGTTGGGGGGTGCGGGTTTTGGGGGACAGGCTTGGTCAGAGGTGGGTTAAGGGGGGTGCTGGAATAGGGGACAAACTTTCTACTCCCCCTCTCTCCTCAAGCCAGTACCCCTATTCCCGCACCCCCCCCACCCCCACCCAAGAAAGTAAAGAAAAAAAATGTATAGATAGAAAATGTAAAAAAAAAGTTTGTTTAAGATATTCCTGAACAGAGAGAAGTATATCTGTGCTTTTATCTCTCTCTCTCTCTCTCTCTCTCTCTCTCTCTCTCTCTCTCTCTCTCTCTCTCTCTCCGTGTGTGTGTGTGTGTGTGTGTGTAGAAAATGTTAAGGTAAAAAAATAAAACCATGTGATTGAGAGGAAGTTATATACCAAGAAAGATGTTTTGACCTTGTGTTTGTTCCTGTTTTACTGAGTCATATTAACACTGAGAGAGAGAGAGAGAGAGAGAGAGTATGTGTGTGTGTGAGAGAGAGAGAGAGAGTGTGTGTGTGTGTGTGTGTGTGTCTGTGTATATGTGTGTGTGTATATATGTATGTGTGTGTGTGATAGAGAGAGAGAGAGAGAGAGAGTGTGTGTGTGTGTGTGTGTGTGTGTGTGTGTGTGTGTGTGTATGTGTGTGTCTGCGTGAGAGAGAGAGAGAGAGAGACATCCGGGGAGAGGAGGTGGTTGAAGATAATATAATGGGGGTGTTAAGTGAGCCATTGAAGGGAGGGGGAGGGGGTTGTGGTTCTTTCTTTCCCCTCACATACTGTCCTCCTCCTCCTTCTCTTCTCCTCCACCTCTCCTCCTGCTCCTCTTTTATTTTTTCCTCTCCTCCTCCTCCTCCTCCTCCTCCTCCTCCTCCTCCTCCTCCTCCTCCTCCTCCTCCTCCTCCTCCTCCTCCTCCTCCTCCTCCTCCTCCTCCTCCTCTTACTCTCCTTTGATTTCTCTTCCTTTTTCTTCTTTCTCTTCTTCGGTCACTCCACCATTTTATTTCTCCTACATCACCTCACTGACTTTCTCCATTTCCTCTCCTCCTCCTCCTCCTCCCACCTGCATTTCTCCCTCCATCCATCCCTCTTTCCCTCCCTCCCTCCATCCAATCATCCTCTCTTTCCCTCCATCCAACCATCCTTTCTCTCTCCCTCTATCCCTCCCAACCCTCCTATCTATCCCCCCTACACACACACACACTTTCCTTTCCCTCCCTTCCCACCACCACCTCCACTCATCCTGTCGTCTTCTCTGAACTCCTCCTCCTCCTCTCCTTGTCTCTCCTCACACACACACACACACACACACACACAGAAACCCCGACACACACACACACACACACAGACACTCAGTAGCCCTTCTCATTCCTTCACGGTCGGACGTTGGACTTTATAAACAGAAACGAGGAAAATTTTTGGACACCTTGAACCTTATATATATTTTTTTTTCTCATATAATAAACGTATACACTTGGATTTCGTTGGTGTGTACAGTGTGTGTGTGTGTATGTGGGTGGGTGGGTGTAGGTGTATATTCCTCGTGTATACGTATATATAACAACTGCGTGTGCGAGATATACTGTATACATATTCCAATTTGTTTACGAGTGCCCGTGTGTTGAGAGAGAGATTGTACAGTACAGTTGAAAAGCCTGTAATTTCATTCTCATCGTTCTTTGGGAGTGATTATAGTGATTCTGTTGGGTGGTGTTGTGATGGGGAATGTTTTTGGGCGTGATTCCTTTTGTTGACGTTCCCAAGTGACTTGTAATAAATACTGTTAATAGAAAGTATTTTACGATAAAGATTAGTGTATCTCGTGGTTTAATATATTCTGATCATTCTTTGAGAGTGATAATGTTGAATGGTGTCGTGGTTAGGTCACGATTCCCTTTGTTAACGTTTGCAAGTGACTTAAATTAAAATACTGTTAAGAGAAAGTATATTAAAGAGCATCTATAGTGTATTTCGTGGTTCAATTTATTCTGATAATTCTTTGGGAGTGATAATGTTGGATGGTGTCGTTTCCAAGTTACTTAAAATACTGTTAAGAGAGAACGTATTTTAAATATTAGTGTATCTCGTGGTTCAATTTATTCTGATCATTATGTGGGAGTGATAATATTGGGTGGTGTTGTTTCCAAGTTACTTAAAATACTGTTAAGAGATAAAGTATTTTAAATATTAGTGTATCTCGTGGTTCAATATATTCTGATCATTGTTTGGGAGTGATAATGTTAGGAGGTGTGGTGAGGGGTAATATATTGGACCTTCAGAGTAATGTTGGGTATACTGTATAGGCTAACTAACTGATGAAGGCTCATATCGTTCTGCTGATGTCCCATATTGAGTAACTCGGTCTCGGTGTAACAACCAATAATTATGATTAGAGCGATTAAATTTATTAGCGAGACAATGTGAGCTTACTTTTATTTTTTTGTATTATTCTATATTTTTTATCTAGAGTGCCAGTAACTCTGACGCCTTCTGTTACTACATAAATAAACATTAATCATTGTCATTATATATCGTTCCCCCAGAGAAAGAAAGTATATATTATAGGTTCGTGTTGTTGTTGTTGTTGTTGGATCGAGTGTATATTAAGCCAGTGACGTGTACAGTTGGCCTCAGAAATTCGTAAACAGAGCATTAGTTAAAAGAGGTGTTTATTCCACACATACTGTAAGCATTGTTCTACTCACTGATTCAAGTATTACCCAGATAACATTACTACAAAAGTTTGGTGTTAGGAAACTGATGTACACTCGTGATACGTAATTTCTGACCAGAGTGTGAAGAGCAGAAATCTTCGAATCACCTGCTATAGCTCATTTTCCCACCCAGTACACTCGTGATACGTAATCCCTGACAAGAGACGAACGGCAGGCACCACAACACACACACACACACACACACACACACACCCTGCATTCGAACTCAGCCTCTATAGGTGTACTGGGTGTGGTAATAAACAATACCAGGCGTTTCGAAGCTTTCTGCTCTTCACACTCTGGTCAGAAATTTGTATCACGAGTGTACTATATATTCTATGTGTTAATTAAGAACCCTTGATGTCACACTGGTTTATATCACATTTCTGAGGCTGACTGTACAGTTGAGCAAGTAGAAAGTGTAAGTAAAAAATATGAGAATATGGGCCGAGTCCACAGTGGTATTCGTATGTTAGCTTCCCAACCAATCACACTTGTAAGGCTTCATTATCTTAGGGGTTGATTCCACTGTGGTATTGGTTTGTTAGCTTCCCAACCAACCATACTTGTAGGCTTCATAATTTCCCAAAAGCTGAATATCTGTATTACAAAATCTATTAATTAAAACAGTTAGATTATGATGATCACTTGCATAGTTTACTCACCAAATCATTAAATAATTCAGCCATAAGTCATTCACAAGGCTATGATTCTTTCGTTTGCATGCTTACAAACCACAACTAACCACTGTATGAATCGACCCTATATATGGCCACATCTGGTTTGTAAGCACACAAACTAAAAAATGTTTGCCGTTGTAAATGACTTATGGCCGAATTATTTAATGAATTTGGTGAATAAACAATAAGTGATCATCATTATCTAACTGTTGGATAGATTTATGAATGTGGATACTCACCTTTTGGAAAATAATTAAGCCTTACAAGTGTGGTTGGTTGGGAAGCTAACAAACAAATACCACTGTGAAATCGAGTGATTTATGTATAATTCGTTTGTATGTATGTACAATTGCCAGCACTTGTAACTGGTACAGGAAAAATAGGACTGACAATGCCTTGCTGAGTGTACTAGTTATAAGTGCTGGCAACTGTACACCCGAGCTGGTAAATTCGTGAGGTGAGCAGCTGGCTTCCATACTATTCTGTCTTAGTTTATTTTGAGGTGTTGACAAGTGAGAGAGAGTGAGAGTGAGTGAGAGTAAAAGAAAAAAATAAAGATGACACAGCGACAGGATAGCACGGGGTCCACTCTCCTCCTTCGGGGCTATTGGTAAGTTCATTTATTCATTTATTCATTTAATGTGTTTTTTCATTATTTATATCCTATTAATTTTTGTATATATTTGTTAAGTTCGTTTATTCATTTTTATATTTATTCATTATTTATTCTATTCATTTGTATATATTTGGTAAGTTCATTTATTCGTTTATTAATGTACAGTGGTATATTTAGTAATTATTATTATTTATTAAGTATTCTTATGATATTGAATAGCAGAGAGTATATTTATTTAATTATTTATTTTATTTATTTTGTATATTATATTTGTAAGTTTATTTATTAATTTATTCGTTAATTTATTTATATATTTATTTATTTATTATATATATATGTATTATAATGATCTTGAATCCAGAGATTATATTTTTTCATTATTTTATTTATTTTGTATATGTGTAAATGATTATCAGAGATCACTACTCATTCTTGTTTGTTTATTTATTTATTTATCTATTTATTTTTAATGTATTTTGGAGTTAAGTGAGTTCTTCAAATATTGTCACGAAACACACACACACACACACACACACACCTATATGGAAGGAGCTTGTTTCGTGGCATAGTCAGGAGGATTCAGAAGCCACCAAGTCTCAAACACGATGACAGGGGTTAAGGTGACCGACAGACAGATGGAGTTTGGTGTTGTTATTTATTTATCTAAGGTTAATTGTTTTTATTGGAAGGTGTTGGTGACATGTAGGACTATTGGGTGTGACTGTATTTGTGGGTACTGTAACTCGATTTCGTACCGTCAAGGAGAAAGTAATGTTACCCACACACACATATACATGCATACACACACACAGGGAGAAACGTGACAATACACACATACACA
>JAWZYT010006467.1:25000-30000 GCA_034508575.1 Petrolisthes manimaculis | reverse complement strand
TCTCCTATATAGGCGTATACTGGAGTGTGTGTGTGTGGGGGGGGGGATTAGGGGGACAGTCTTGGGGGTGGGGGGAGATTAGAAAGCCTGTCCCCTTATTCCCGCACCCCCCTAACCCCTGTGAATAAACCTGGAAGTGGGGCCTCTAGACATTGCCAAACAGACTGACTGACTGACTGACCACACCGACAGATATAGATCTTTCACTGATTCACACATTCTCTCTCTCTCTCTCTCTCTCTCTCTCTCTCTCTCTCCTAGTTAGGACCCTTCTTTCGCGTGTGTGTGTGATCGTGTTGTGTGTTGGTGTTCGTGTGTGTGTTTGAATTTGTGTGTGTATGTTCGAATTCGTCTGTGTGAGTGTTTGAGTTCATGTCTGTGTGCATGCCTGCGTTCCTGTAAGAGTGAGTGCCCGCGTGCGTGCTTGGGTGTGTGTCTGTGTTCGTATGTGGGGGCGTGCGTGCGTGTATGTGTGCGTGTGTGCGTGCGTGTCTGTGTGCGTGCGTGTCTGTGTGCGTGCGTGTGTGCAGCTGTCAGTCAACACCACCCACTAAGCCACACCAGCTGACGTTCCTTCCTCACTCTACTATATCAGCCTTATATGTTCTGAGGAACACACACACACACACAACAAGGTTTAAGGCCCACCACGTCACAACCACTGAGAGATTTCCTGTCTTTCGTGAGTATTAACACACACTTCCTCAATACCTAACCCTGCATGCATTCTTAGTCTTCTCTCTCTCTCTCTCTCTCTCTCTCTCTCTCTATATATATATATATATATATATATATATATATATATATATATATATATATATGTTAGTGTAGCCAGGGAGTATATTCTCTTTCTCTCAGTGTAGCTCAATCTCTTCTCTTTTCTTTCCTGCTCTGCCCTAACCAACCCTATCCTACGTTACCCTACCCTACCCAACCCTACCCCTAAATGCCCTGCCCTGCCCTTCCCTGCCTTTCAAAACCCAGCAGTTCCATATCAGACACCATCCCCCTCCTGCCCAACACACACACACATAGAGTCACTAGGTCATGGTGCCTCTTCCTCTCTCCCTCACCCCACCCCTCCCCTCCCTCACCTTCCAGTCACCCTGATCCTGCACATGTCTGCTTTTCTTACCTTTTATCCCCTCACCCCTTATCATCTCCTCCCCCACACTCACCCATACTTACACTGGTGTAGTGAAAAGTGCTGGGGAAATGGTTAGCCAGTGGGGAAAATGATGTGTGTGTGTGTGTGTTTACGGAGGAAGGGATGTGTTATGGAATGAGAGAGAGAGAGAGACTTGGGTACAGAGTAAAAACTAAGATAAATTGTAAGGTATGAGAGAGAGAAGAAACTGTGGAATAGTGAAAGAAAGGGTAGAAGTAATGCATATGTATGAAGGAAGGAAGGAAGGAAGGAAAAGAGGGAGGGAAGGGAGGAACGTAGTGTATGCTGGGAGAGAGAGGAGGAGGAGTACGTGTAGAGGTGGTTGGTGCCTTGGTTGGTGGTGGTGTGGTGGTGTGTGTGTGTGTGATAGTAACAGACAGTGTTGAACCAGCCCGAGAGAGGGAAGCACACACTCCCCTCCACACACACAAATACACACACACACCCGTTCCCTGTGCTGTTCTGTCTGCGTGGTGTGTCAGTCAGTCAGTACTTTCATTCGTTTGTTCGTTTCTAGCAGTGCTATCTATAGTGGTACAGAACAAAATACATCTCAAACCTAGAACCTAACCTAATCTAAAGTGAGAATAATTTCTGGTTTGTGTCAGTCAGTCAGTGAAAGAGAGGAAAGACAAGCAAGTGGACGTGAAAATAATAAAGTGTTAGTGTTAGAAGTTGGTTGGTTGGTGGCAGTGGTTGTTGGCTAGGCTATGGCTGCTGTTCAGGTAAGGAAGCCAAGTTTTACTCTCATGTTTTGCCTATGCTCTCTAAACTCACTCACTCTCTCTCTCTCTCTGTAGATCCTCTCCCTCTCTCTCTGTAGACCGTCTCTCTCTCCCTCTGTAGACCCTCCCCTTCTCCTTTAGCCCTCGTTCTCTCGTGGTTTCTCTTCTGCTTCTCTCTGTCTCTTGTGTTGTTTGTTCTCTTTCATTTGATACTCTCTTTTCCTCATGGTTCTTAGTTCTCTCTCTCATGCTTTGATTTACAGGCGTATGCTCTCTCTTGCTTATAGCCTAACCTGTTTCTCTCTCTCTCTCTCTCTCTCTCTCTCTCTCTCTCTCTCGTCTCTCTCTCTCTAATTTTAGCTGGTACCTTGTCCTACTAAAGATGTCGTTCGTGGGCAGTGCGTGTGTGTGTGTGTGTAATTAATATTTGTGTAGCGTGTGTGCAGGAATGAGTATGCATGAACCTCCTTGTATAGGCATGAGGTTGTACATTATCAGGATAGGCTATTTGCACAAGGTATTATTCTTGCATGATAATTTTTGTGTGTATGACTGTATGTAGGTTAGCCTATTTGTGTTAAGCTAGTCTCTCTCTCTCTCTCTCTCTCTCTCTCTCTCTCTCTCTCTCTCTCTCTCTCTCTAGTAATGTATATTGTATGGAAGGGTGGAAATAATTGTATAGTGTGTGTTGAAGTAGCCTATTTATGTATGTACTGTATGTATATATGTATTACGTATATATGTATGTTGTGTTGCCAGTATGTATGTATGTATGTGGCAATCAGCTTCGTAGCAGCTTCTTGTGTATAACTATGTATATGTGTGTATGCAGATTTGTGTGTATTATTTTCAGAGAGTGTATAAGTGTGTAAATGTGTATGTGTGTAAGTGCAATATAGACGTAGCTAGGGGGTATTGTAATCACAGGTGTGTGTGTGTGTAGGTTCAGGACATCTGCCAGTGAGTAGTGTGTGTGTGTGTGTTTAGTGTGGGTGTAACCTAGTGTGGGTTTTGTTGAGTTGGTGTAGTTAGTGTGGGTGTATCGTGGGTGTGGTTTGTGTGTGTGTAGTAAATGGAAAGTATGTTGTGTGTGTGTGTGTGTGTATAGTAAATGGAAAGTACATGTGTGTTTGTGTAGTAGCCTAAATGGAAAGTATGTGTGTGTAAAATAAATGGTATATATTGTGTGTAAGTGGAGAATAAAATAGTAGCGTGTGTGTGTGTGAGAGAAATAGTAGTAGTATAGTAATAGTATTAGTAGTAGTGTGTGAGTGTATGTGTGTGTAAAATAAATGGTATTGCCTAAGTGGAGGGGATTAATAGTAGTAACTGTGTGTGTGTGTGTGTGTGTGTGCATTTAAATCATAGAAGACCTTGGAATGGATGAATTTCAGTATACCGGTATAACATTTGAGGGTAAGAGAGACATAAGGAACACTCCAGTAGTTTGGTTACTAGGCCACACTTACCCTCATCTTTGGTAATGTATTTTTAACTATCCACACCCACCATAATAATTGATGAGGATTTGTGTGTGTATGTGTTAGTGAGATGTATACCTGAGTGTGTGTGTGTGTATGTGTGTGTGTGTGTGTGGTGTGTGTGTGTGTGTGTTACTGAGGGTGATCGTATAATTATGTGAGAGAGAGAGAGAGAGAGAGAGAGAGAGAGAGAGAGAGAGAGATGTAGACTATACCTTAGGGTGATTGTATCTGTGTGTGTGTGTGTGTTCTTTTTATATATGGGTGGATTTGCAGTCGCTTGTGATCAGAGTGTGAACGTATAGAGAGTGATCATAACCACACTATTTATACATCCGGTGTGTGTGTGTGTGTGTGTGTGTGTAGTAAATATATGTGCTTCACGATTTAATTTATCCAAGTGCAAATGTAGTGATTCCTTTCTAAGTAATAATTTTGACCTTAGATATCCGTTTAGTTTACATATACCAGTGTGTATTAGTCGTAGATATATTTCAAGTTACTGAAAATCCAATAAATTAAATGAGGGACCCGGTACATATTCTTCCAATTATTAAAAATAATGAAGTATAATTATAAAGTTATAAAGTGTGGATGCATATATATATAATTATAGTAGAAAGTTTGGGATATAATGTGGATGTGTAGGAGTGTTAGAACAAGTATATATACGTATGTGGTAGCATACATAATATTGCATGTTTGTGTGTGTGTGTATGTGTATGTGGTGAATGAGATGTTTTATACGTTGGTTTTACATACATATGGTGAATGTGGAAGAGCGTATGTGAGTGTGTGTGTATATATTATAGTGTGTGTGTGTGTTTGTGTGTGTGTGTGTGTGTAGGGTGGGGTGGGTTAGTTAGGGTGTAATTTGGGTGTATGGAGTGTTAAATTTATGCTGTCATATAATTTTTTTTTTTTTTTTTACGAAGAGGGCTTGATATGAAAGGGTAGGAATTGGGGAGGAAAGTGGGAAAATAATGCGAGTGGAGAGAATAGAAACAGATTTAGATATGAAAAGAGAGGATGAATAAGGAAAGAAAGGGAGAGAAGAAGGAGTAATATAAAAGAGGAAGAGAAGGATGAGAGGAAAGGAAGGGAGGAGGGAAGCGAGAGAGAAGACGAAAGAAGAGAATGGAAAAAGGAAGAGAGGGAGAAAGGGAAGAGAAGGAAGAATTAGGACAAGGAGAGAGGAAAGGAGAAGTAAGAAGAGGTAGGAAGGAGTGGGAATGAAGAGGAGTAGGGAGAGAAAAGAAAAAAAAGGTAGAAGGAAGAGAGGAAATGAGAGAAAGGAAGGGAAGGAAAGAGGAAGGGAGAGCAAGCAAAAGGGAGGAGGAAAGGAGAGAAGGAAGAGAGGAAAATGGAAATGGAGGAGGAAAAGAGGGTGAAAAAAGGTAAGAAGGAAGAGAGGAAATGGGGAGGGACGTGAGAAATGAGAGAGAAAGATGAAGAGAAAGGTAGAGGAAGTGGGAAAGGAAATGAGAATGAAGGGAGGTAAGAAGGAAAGAGGAAGTGGGAAAGGAAGGGGAGAAGGAAGAGGGGAAATTGGGAAAGGTATGAGAAGGAAGAAGAGGAAGTGGGAAAGGAAATGAGAATGAAATAAAGAGAGAAGGAAGAGAGGAA
>JAWZYT010006467.1:0-22500 GCA_034508575.1 Petrolisthes manimaculis | reverse complement strand
ACAAATAATAATAAAATAACATTATATGGTTAAATTATGGCCATACCTTAATTCACTTATGTACCTTAAGTGTACATTATTGTTATTATTATTATTATTATTATTGCTATTGTTGTTATTATTATTATTATTATTATTTATTTATTCACATGTTTGTACCATAAGTAAGGTTATGGCCATAATAATTCTCACTTGTCACATGGGGGCAACTTTTTGTTACAGACTTGCCTTTCACCTGTGGCTAATTCACTCCCCTTCACCTTACTCTCTCTCTCTCTCTCTCTCTCTCTCTCTCTCTCTGTGTGTGTGTGTGTGGTGTGTGTGTGTGTGTGTGTGTGTGTGTGTGTGTGTGTGTGTGTCTTCCCTTCAGCTCTCACTCTCTCTCTCTCTCTCTCTCTCTCTCTCTCTCTCTCTCTCTCTCTCTCTCTCTCTCTCTCTCTCTCTCTCTCTCTCTCTTCTCTCTCTCTCTCTCTCTTTCTCTCTCTCTCTGTATGTATTTTTATTTTCACTCTTTCTACAGTATGTGTGTGTGCTTCTCTCTCTCTCTCTCTCAAAAGCAGTGTAAGAAAATAAATCTGGAGCAACTGATTCCTCCAAACCATTCCAAGCAATAACAGACCACCATTATTTTTATTCATCTGGTCCTGTTTCCTGACATATACTTTGGAGGAATCATTAGCCTCCTTACAATTTTAATATTACTGCTGTTTCATTTCCTTCTACAGTATCTCATATTTATTCTCTCACTCACTCTCATTCACTCTTCACTCTCATGCACTCTCACTTTCTTACTCTCAATATCTCTCTCCTTTCTCACTCTCCCACTCACTTTCTCGTTCTCATTCCCTCTCTCACTCCTACTCACTCACTTTATCACTTTTAATCACTCTCTCTTCATTTTCCCTCACACATTCCTTTCGTATAAGAGCAGACACACACACACACACACACACACACACACACACACACACACACACATACACACAGACGATACATAATGCATATACAAGGCAGATATATACATACAGTACATACATACTGGTTTTACATATACATTGCTTTCATACAGTCACATACACACATGCAACTATGTGTGTACGCACGTAAAGCGGAAATACAAAGTCACTAGGGTACACACACACACACACACACACAAGCATGGCCAGACACACACCCTCTAGCACATAAGGGACGTGCGTGTTAGCGGACAGTTTCAAGGTCATTGGTGTGTGTGTGTGTGTGTGTGTGTGTGTGTTGGAGAGAGAGAGGGAAATTGTGTGTGTGAGAGAGAGAGAGAGAGGGGGAGGGAGAGAAAATGTGAGAGATAGAGAAAGGAGAAGAGGAAATGTGCGTGTGTATGTGTGAGAGAGAGAGAGGGAGATAGAAAGAATTAAAGGAAGGAGGGAGATAGAGAGAGATAAAATGTGTGAGAGGTTAGAAAGAGGGAGGGAGAGAAAAACTGAATAATTGAGGGAACGTGAGACAGAGAGGGAGGTAGAGAGAGAGATTAAAAGTTAAGATAAGAGAGAGAAAAGGGTGGTGGCCAGAAAATTAGGAGAGAGAGGGAGGGAGGGAAGGAGGGGAGAGAGAGAGAGGGAGAGGGGGGAGGGAGAGAGAGAGAGTATAGAGTGAGGAGGTAAAGAGAAGTGTAGGAGAGAGAGAGAGAGAGAGAGAGAGAGAGAGAGAGAGAGAAAGAGAGGTAAAGAGAAGAGTATGATAAAGGGAGTGCATGTTGGAGAGTGTGTGTGTGTGTTTGTGTGTGTAAGAGAGAGAGAGAGAGAGAGAGAGAGAGAGAGAGAGAGAGGAGAGAGAGAGAGAGAGAGAGAGAGAGAGAGAGAGAGAGAAGCATAGTGGAAAGTAAAAGTAAATGTATATAATATTTTAAGGATAACGAATATTATATTGAGATTGAAAAAAGTAAGCATGTAAAATTTAAAGTAACAATGAGATTGAAAAAATAAGAGTAAATTTTAGAGTAATTTATTGAGATTAAGTGAGTGTGTGAGTGAGAGTGTGAGTAAGAGTGAGTAAGAAAGTGTGGGGTGGGGTTTTGGGGCTGGGGGAGGGGGGGTGAACCAATAACAAGGGTTGTATTCACTCACTCAGGCTCCCCCCCCCCCCATAACTCTCTCCTACCCCCCCTTCCTCCAGTGACTCATACCCACACAGAGATGGGGGGGAAGGAGGGGGGTGTTGGTTTGTGGGTACAACAGTCTCTCTCTCTCTCATTACCAATCACTATTATGACAGTATTATTTCTCTCTCTCTCTCTCTCTCTCTCTCTCTCTCTCTCTCTCTCTCTCTCTCTCTCTCTCTCTCCTTATTACCTACAAATATTATGACCATCTATCAATGACGTAATTCTCCAACAATGACGTCATGGTGTGTGTGTATGTGTGTATGTATGACGTCACCAGCAAGGAGGCAGCTCACATTATTATTATTATTTTTACAGTTGTTTTCTTGTTAAGTTCTTTATTTCGTCCATTCTCATTTACTTTTCATACAGAGACTATTAATTTATGGTGTGTGTGTGTGTGTGTGTGTGTGTGTGTGTGTGTGTGTGTGTGTGTGTGTGTGTGTGTGTGTGTGTGTGTGTGTGTGTGTGTGTGTTGAAGAGATAATACTGTCAATTTTTTATGGTACCGATAATGAAAAGCTCGGAGAGAGAGAGAGAGAGAGAGAGAGAGAGAGAGAGAGAGAGAGAGAGAGAGAGAGAGAGAGACTGCGTGTTTGTATGTGTGAGAGATTGAGAGAGAGAGACAAACAGAGAGAAAAAAAGAGCAGCATATACAGTACTCTACTCGAAACATGACATTAATAATTATAATAATAGTAATAATAATAATAATAATAAAACTCTAACCCGGGTGGCTGAAAATACTATTATGACTATGAAAGATGCCAGACAGAGGAGAAATAGTCGTAGTAGTAGTAGGTGGTGACATCAACTGCTTAAATGTAGAAGAAACCTATTATTATTATTACTATTATTAGTAGTATTATGTAGTCGTGTCTGGGTGGTTTTCTATGGACCAATTGTTATAGAAAATGGAGAGAAAAATGTGGGAAACTTTATTGTATTTTATCCTTATTTTCTTTGCACATTTGTTAATCGTTTCTTATGTATTGAAGACTATTATTTTAGTTGAGAGAGAGAGAGAGAGAGAGATATGTGGTGTTGGTAGAGTTTATACACACGAGAGAGAGAAAGAGATAGATAGAGATAGAGAGAGAGGACTGACAAAGAAGGCTGGCCACTCTTCCAATTATGATTCATACCACTTTTCTTCCTCATTTACTTTGACCTCTCTCTCTCTCTCTCTCTCTCTCTCTCTCTCTCTCTCTCTCTCTCTCAATTACAAGAACAATTTTATGTGTGTGTGTGTGTGTGAAGGTAGTGACAGAGTTTATTAATGCTTGGTGTAAATAGATTAGTTTGTGTGTGAATTGTAGGCTATATTAGTAACTCTCCACTCTTACCCTCACCTCCCTCCCTCTCTCCCTCACCCTCACCCTCATTTCCCAAACTCCCCCTCTCTCTCACCTCTCTTTCTCTTCTCTCGATCCACCTTCAACCCCACTGTCACGGTTTGATCCGTGGTCATAACGTAACGTACGTAAGTAGTAGGATGCTAAATATTATATATTTATTAACAAAGGGACACCACGTGTATGGGAATTCCATTCAGTCAAGTCAGGAAGACAGAGACAGAGAATTTTGAAATATAGGAGTGCTGGTACCTGGTAATTAAGGAAGGTCATGTCAGGTCAGGTGAGGTCGAGTACCCACTCACTCCATCCCGTGTCTGGAGTCATTGCTACAAATTTTGCATTAATAACTATGCTATGGGGGCATTTATTACTTATTAAAATTGATTTTGAAGTGGAAGGGAATCATTTGCAAGCAGTTGCATGTTATGGGAAAAGTGATTTGCATGTATAACTAGGTATGAGTGACAACATGTAAACGTAGTCAAGGACTAGGCTATGCGAACACATGAGAGGGAGGACAAGCATGGCCGACAGTTGGGCCAGGTAGAAAAAAAGGTTAAATGGGGAGGAGTCAGAAGGGTAATTAACCTCCACCACCCTTGTCCTGATTTTTGAAAATATATTTAGTTGGTAGCTAGACACTCGACGAAGAACACACCTCGTATCCAGCCCTCGTTGCTTTGCCTAGGGGCCTATAGTTTTAACGTAACGTCGAAATTGTTTAATTACTTTTTCACAAGACTTATTGTTAATTAACTCACTATTCATTCGCTAGACGAGAATCAGTAAGGTGTCATTTTATAGGTGAGGAGAGGGCTGGCGGGAATTACGAGTGTGTGTGTGTACAAGGGACGAGTGTGATTGACATTGAAATATACCAACTGGGTTGCTTGATTCCCATTACTATTACGATAACGTAATTACCGTCTCCTGTGTGTACGAGGGGAAGTGCTAGCTTGTGATAAGTATATTAAAGTAAAGTAATATTACTGTTCCACGTGTACGCGTATGAGCGATAGTGGCCTAGCAGCACGTGTGGAGAGAAGCGACGAGGAGTAAGTACCGTACGTATATAGCTATCTATTGGAGCGTGAACGGAAGTGTGTGTGTGTGATTTTTTGATTGAATTTAATTATTCATTTGTTGGCTTGGAATTTATTAATAAATAGAGAAAATTGGCATTTTTTGTGGTAATTGACCCTTATTGCATGCTCTATAATCATACATATATAGCAGGACGAACCCAGAAATAAATTTATTGTGTTGGAGGGAAGGATACAGGGATATAACTCTGGGTAACTCGCTGCAGCCAACCAACGAGATTACATATTTCCAGCAAGGTAAGCTTTGGTAAATTATTATAAAGCTACATTCAATTGATACCTATCAGTCCACCCCCACATAATTGGCGCCCGAACAGGGACCTGCTCTTTGTATTAATTCCAGTCACACACGCGCACACCTTCACGAGTAGATAGATTACGGTTGTCCAGGAATTAAGGCAAAGGAAACAATAGAAAATATTTTAATATGTATACCGTAGCCGAATTAATGGAGGAAGCCCGATGCTTGGGATATACAGATACAGTCGAGATTCGACAGTACGTAGAGCGTCGTCAAGAGGAAGACAGGCTCGAAAGGTTGAGTCAGAGAGAGGCTGAAAAGGAACAGAGAGAGGCAGAAAAGGAAGAGAGAGAGAGAGAGCATGAAAGAGAAAGATGGGCACACGAACAGAAAATGGTAGAACTGCAAGCACAGGTGAATGGTAGTCAAAGCAGTATTGCAAGCTCGACTACAGTAACTCCGAGACTACAACTGGCGAGGTATGTAGAGGGAGACGAAATTGAACCGTTTATTGAGCGATTTGAGATGCTTGCAGACACGTATGTCTTTGGTGACGATGTAAAGAAAATAGAGTTCCTTAACCTGTTCGATGGTAAAGCCCTTAGTATCCTCTACCGACTCGATCCTGATACCAGGAATTATGCGAGCATGAAAAAAGCTCTGTTACAAGCATATGGGGTGACGGTCGATGATGCACGGAAGCAGTTTTTGAGTGCTTCCTTGCAAGATAAAGAGACCGTTGCACAGTTTAGTGCACGTCTCGCTAGCCACCTGGATCAGTGGTTTGATAAGGCCGAAACACCCAAGACGTTGGAGGGGATAAAGGACTTGTTGCTTCGCACGCAACTAGAGAAGTCGTGTCCTCCAGAATTGTCGGCTCAACTCAAAACCCATAAGATTAATTGCCTCAAGGAAATGGTGGAAATGTCGGATGCACATTTTACCGCATACGGTTACCACACGCGGGTTCAGTCGTGTGAGAATTTAACTCAGTTAAATAAGCCTTCCCAAGACTCTGCTGGTTCATATAATAAATCGAGTAATAATGATTATTCACAGCAGCAGAGTCAGGTTGTACGTCAACAACCTAATCCTCTCTTTAATCACGCCAAGAAACAAGGCAATAATTATTATTCTCAGCAGTCAAGTCAGTACCGTTACCAGGGGAGAAGTAACGGGAAGAGTTATAATAATAACTACAGAGGTAATAAGGATTATTATCAACGATCGGCAGCTGCTATGTATGAGTATAATGAACCACAGTATCCTGCTGTAGGTACGGCTAGCGCTGCTGTAGAAACTCCCGAGGGTGGAGAAGGATATACCCAGCAGACGACGGAAACTCGCCAGGGTGAGAAGAATGAAGGGTTACGTGTTCACGGGGACCATCGGTGGTTTAAAGGGAAGTGCTAGCGTTGGGGCAGACCTTATGTCACGGTTGCCTGAGGAAATCGAGCGAGTAACTAATTATGGGTTATAGTTAGGATTAAATTACTCGTTTTATTGTTATCTTCGAGTGCAACGAGCACAAAACCTTTATCCAAACTCAGATTGGGGTTCACCTCGGTCTGATGTTTGGATATTGCATTGGGTCTTCCAAGACTTGGGTTTCAGCGGTTATCCCTGACTCGAGTCTTGGATGATTAATTAATATATATATATTGCCTTACAGGAATTGATGGCAGTTGGATGGTCTCCAGAATAATTTTTTGCATTTTTATTATTACATATTATGTAACAATGACACAATGTATTACATACACCACACTTATATATTGTTTAAATGTGTACTATTGGTACTAGACATTACCAGGTATAATTATTCTTGCCACGGAGTTTCTCCTTAGATTTTAAAGTTAAAGTAACTGTTAGGAGTTTTTCACTCATTGGCAAAAATAAACACTTAACTGGTATTAAGTCATGACACATACAAGAATGAGTGAAGTGTGAGTGAGTTATTATTGTAATAGTTATACATGCAAAGACGTCATTACCACTTCATTATTTTATTAAACATTGCATAGAGCAATGTCTCTTCTGTGTGTGCGAATGTCACGGTTTGATCCGTGGTCATAACGTAACGTACGTAAGTAGTAGGATGCTAAATATTATATATTTATTAACAAAGGGACACCACGTGTATGGGAATTCCATTCAGTCAAGTCAGGAAGACAGAGACAGAGAATTTTGAAATATAGGAGTGCTGGTACCTGGTAATTAAGGAAGGTCATGTCAGGTCAGGTGAGGTCGAGTACCCACTCACTCCATCCCGTGTCTGGAGTCATTGCTACAAATTTTGCATTAATAACTATGCTATGGGGGCATTTATTACTTATTAAAATTGATTTTGAAGTGGAAGGGAATCATTTGCAAGCAGTTGCATGTTATGGGAAAAGTGATTTGCATGTATAACTAGGTATGAGTGACAACATGTAAACGTAGTCAAGGACTAGGCTATGCGAACACATGAGAGGGAGGACAAGCATGGCCGACAGTTGGGCCAGGTAGAAAAAAAGGTTAAATGGGGAGGAGTCAGAAGGGTAATTAACCTCCACCACCCTTGTCCTGATTTTTGAAAATATATTTAGTTGGTAGCTAGACACTCGACGAAGAACACACCTCGTATCCAGCCCTCGTTGCTTTGCCTAGGGGCCTATAGTTTTAACGTAACGTCGAAATTGTTTAATTACTTTTTCACAAGACTTATTGTTAATTAACTCACTATTCATTCGCTAGACGAGAATCAGTAAGGTGTCATTTTATAGGTGAGGAGAGGGCTGGCGGGAATTACGAGTGTGTGTGTGTACAAGGGACGAGTGTGATTGACATTGAAATATACCAACTGGGTTGCTTGATTCCCATTACTATTACGATAACGTAATTACCGTCTCCTGTGTGTACGAGGGGAAGTGCTAGCTTGTGATAAGTATATTAAAGTAAAGTAATATTACTGTTCCACGTGTACGCGTATGAGCGATAGTGGCCTAGCAGCACGTGTGGAGAGAAGCGACGAGGAGTAAGTACCGTACGTATATAGCTATCTATTGGAGCGTGAACGGAAGTGTGTGTGTGTGATTTTTTGATTGAATTTAATTATTCATTTGTTGGCTTGGAATTTATTAATAAATAGAGAAAATTGGCATTTTTTGTGGTAATTGACCCTTATTGCATGCTCTATAATCATACATATATAGCAGGACGAACCCAGAAATAAATTTATTGTGTTGGAGGGAAGGATACAGGGATATAACTCTGGGTAACTCGCTGCAGCCAACCAACGAGATTACATATTTCCAGCAAGGTAAGCTTTGGTAAATTATTATAAAGCTACATTCAATTGATACCTATCAGTCCACCCCCACACCCACACCACCCACCCATACCCACTTTTTCACATCTCCCCTCACACACACACACACACACACACTTCCACCATCACTCACTCACTACATACTCCGTACTCTCTCCCCTTCCTTTACCTCTCTCTCTCTCTCTCTCTCTCTCTCTCTCTCTCTCTCTCTCTCTCTCTCACATTAGCTAATCAGAGTGGACCACATTCCCTCGTCTGACCATTATGTGTGTGTGTGTGTGTGTGTCCTTAAGAGGGAGAAATGGGGTAAAAGTGGTCACATAAATACCATCCTTTGAAAATGACATGACACTTATTAATGTCTCTCAAAACATTTAGGATTTAGTGAATAGTCTTGGCATACTGGAGAAAATTATTTGTCTCACAAAAATCATTTAGGAGAGATTCTTGTGTGGTTGAATATGAAGGTCTACTGATTTCTCCAAACTATACCACGGTGAGGAGGAAAAAATCAGTACCTAGCCTTCCAATATATCAATCAACAAGAGAATCTCCCCTTATCACAGCTAGCCTACGAGTGAAAGAATTACTATACAGCCACACTCAAAATAATATCCACCAACACTTACTTATCTTCCATTGTAGTAAATATCTTGGTAATAATGAACAACACGTGTATGATTTTGCAGCACCTCATAATAATAATAATAATTGAGGGGGTTGAGTTGACGTCAGGTGTTGTTGTATGATTTATTTGCATGATGGAAGGAAAGTGTTTGAGGATATTTGATTGTGGCTGTACATACATCTTCCTTTGGTGATTAAATAAGACACAGTGAGGGTAAAGTGCAATGTAAATAAGATGCAATGAAAGCGTAAAGTGTAGTGAAAACATGATGCAATGAAAACAATATGCAAAACAATAATTATATGTGTGTGTGTGTGTGTGTGTGCTTTTGAAGACACCAAGCAGCTTACGACATGAGGAGATTCATTGCTTTGGAATGTATTGGGGGTCACTGTGTATGCCTGTGTGTCGATGTGTTGAGATTTACTAGTGTGTGTGTGTGTGTGTGAGTGTGGAGGCTGAGGGTGGATTGTTGCCTCATATGTGTGTGTGTGTGTGTGTGTTGGGTTGAGGGTGGATTGCTGCCTTATGTGTGTGTGTCTGTCTGTGTGTGTGTGTGTGTGTGATTGATACATACAAACAAAATACAAACAATAATAATGGTTGTGTAATTAGTGAGCCAACCAACAAATTACTTATAATAATAATAATAATAATCGTATCATAAGGACGTATCAATAACTTAAACTTAAGTGGGTTGTGGGTAATACAGTGTTGGTGGCACATCTGGAGCAACTGATTCCTCCAAACTATTCCAAGCAACAGGCAGGCTACCATTACAGTATTTGTTGTCCGTCTGGTCCTGTTTCCTGACATACTTTGGAGGAGGTTCTTTTTTTTTCAGGGCTCTCTAATGTATGTATGTATGTATGTATGTATTTATGTATGTACAGCCACAATCAAATATCCACCGACACTTTCCTTCTATCGTGCAAATAAATCAGTATCATTATTACTATCATAAAAAAAATATACAGTAATCATACAACACCATACGTCAACTCAACCCCCTCAATTATTATTATTATGTGGTGCTGCAAAATCATACGTATTGTTCTTTATTTACCAAAATATTTACTACGATGGAAGGAAAACGTCGGTGGAAATTTGATTGTGGCTGTACTTGGTCGCAAATTTTCGAGCTCGAGTGTACCAAAAGATAAACAGTATTATTATTATTATGACTGTATCCCAGTACGATACTTTTTCCCAGTACGACACTTTTTCCCATTACCGGTACGATACTTTTTCCTACCAGTGCCACTTAACTACTGTTCTGTGGCACCAACACTCACTGATATTGTCCGTCCAAGCTCTCTCTCTCTCTCTCTCTTTGTTTATTTGGTTTATATCTTCTTTTGGTTTGGTATAGTTATGTTTGGGTTTGTTTATCTGAGGCATATTCGTAAGACCTTGTTTGGATATCATGCATTTTCATTAAGTGATCGTGTATGAGACTTTGTGGCTTCTTCTGATTCCTCCTGACTATGCCACGAAACAAGCTCCTTCAATATATAATTATAGATGTGTGTGTTTCGTGGCAATATTTGAAGGACTCACTCATATCCAAAATCTTCTGACTACATGACGGGGTGCCTTAATTAATGTGTGTGCTTGTTGTCTCATTCCTCGTGTGAAGAAATGTTAAGAGTATGTTCTGGTGTGATGTTTGTTGTTGTTTGTAAGATAGTAAAGAAACGTAGTAGCTTCTGGTGTGTGTGTGTGTGTGTGTGTATGTTTGTGAGCTAATGGATGCAATAGTCATGTTTTGAATTCACACGCTATCGGCTTTGTATACAGTGTTTCAGTTTAAAAAAACACACACACACAAGTTGTCCTCTTAGGTTACTATTGGTATATTCCATCCACATCACACAATGATTCTTTGATCCCATAAGCAATTGATGCGTTGGTCATAAAGCACTACTTGAAACCAACACATTCTGTAGTATTATAATTATCAGGTAGTATTATATCAGGTAGTATTATATCTCAAACACAAATCTTTTCATCTTCTTGCGAGCCCCCTCCCCTTCATGCAAATCAAAGCTTCCTTCACTACATATCTCCATTTACTATGTGGGGAATAACCAGCTATGGGTAATCTGTAGGCTACTAATTCCTCCAAACTATGCCAGGAAACAGAACCCCTCCATATGGAATTATACAGGGGATGTGTTTTATAGCCGAGTTTGGAGGCTAACATTGACTCCAAATTGATCACAAATGGTTACTTCCCTTAAGGATTCTCTTTCCTCTCAGGCTCTTCTTGCCTAAGGTATCCATAAGTACATTCACGAGCACTAATAAGTATCCAGGTGTGCTTCGAATACCTAGAGAGACAGTAAATAAATGCACAGTAAGATCTCCATTGGAATTACTTCGTTGGTGAATTGGTGGACTGTTCAAAGCTTCAAACCAAGGCTGTATACTTATTAGTGCTCGTGACTGTACTTTGTGTGTGTGGGTTATATGATTCACACTCACTCAGTTTTGCTCGTAGAAATGAAGACGTCTGTTTCCATACTCTCCTCACCGTTCCAAAACTATTTCTTGGCTTCATCTGCTACTTGATGCTTCACCAATATATTACCTGATAAATGTCTGTTGCAATCACTGTATTAGTCTTATAATTCACTACAGGAACCGACAGACAAGAAATTCCTACCTATTTTGACTGAGGGAGCAACTTGGGTGGTGTTATAGGCAAGGTGTGTGCGGTACAGCCGTCAGCACAAATTCGCGTCCATCTCGTGTACTTAACTTGCTAATATGACCAGATTGTTGCATTCTGACCCCAGTTTTTATTCCAACAACAAAGGTAATTTACCATATGAGAACTATATCTGTTATCTCTGTATTAAAATTATATTACAACATCACTATAGCTAATACATACACAGTTGGAAATGAAGCTAACTTGTGCTGCCGACTGTACATGAGAAAATACTATTTACATTGGAGTGGCAGTGTTTGTGTTCATGTGAAGTACAGACGTCTGTTTACATCATCGAGAAAACCTCACTAGGGGGCCAACATTGCACAGCCCCCCCAAGCCTGTCCCCCTATTCCCGCACCCCCCCAAGCCTGTCCCCCTATTCCCGCACCCACCCCAAGCCTGTCCCCCTATTCCCGCACCCCCCCAAGCCTGTCCCCCTATTCCCGCAACCCCCTAAACCTGTCCCCCTACTCCCACACCCCCAAGCCTGTCCCCTACTCCCACCCCAACCCCCCAAGTCTGTCCCCCTACTCCCACACACCCCAAGCCTGTCTCCTACTCCCACACACCCCACCTTAAGCACTCTAGAATTATCAGCTGTCTGGTATGGTATAGGCAAGGAAGGCATCTGGGTACTGTACTGTTGGCTGGCTACCAATATGTTGTTGTAAGGGGGTCATTGCCTGATGGGGGTTGTGGCCAATACATTAGGGGGTTTTAGTGCCCCTTCGGACCCGTGCCAATTCCGTCTTTCCTCTCTTCAACTTTTCCTTTCATTTTATTTTTTATTCATTTATTATTTCATGTTCGTGCTTCCTGTCCCTTTTTTTTTACTACTTTAATTCTTACTGATTACTGTCCCCACTTTAATTCTTATTGCTTACTGTTCCCACTTTCCTTCAATTATTTCGTACTTACTGTCCCCACTTTCCTTCTTTTATTTCGTACTTACTGTCCCCCCTTTAGTATTTACTGTCCCCACTTTCCTTCTATTAATTCATACTTACTGTCCCTCCTCAGTTCCTTTTCCCATTTCAATAAAAGGTCTTTCTGGACAAACAAACACATTCTTCTAGTCTCTATTACATGTGATCGTGTATGAAAATAGGAGACTTCTGATTCCTCCTGACCATGCCACGAAACAAGCTCCTTCCATATAGGTGTGTGTGTTTCGTGGTAATATTAGAAGGACTCATTTACCTCCAATTTTCTCATTACATTACATTACATGGCCCCTAAATCATTGTAATACAATATCACACCATGCATTATTTCTTTCTATAATTCATTCAAAAGTAAGCTGATCTCGACCCAAGGTGAAAAAATTAACTGGAAAACAGGAAAACAGGGCCTTAGATAATATTAAAGATATAGGCCTATACTAGAAAAAAACGGCCTTAGATGAAAAAAAAAATATTCGTGTCCACCTCCCACACGTCAGTCCAAGACAAAACAAACCTCATTGAAACTCCCCTGCCAAGGCCATATGTAAATAAATAATTGGTCTTGGTTCACTTGGTATTCAATTAATAATATGTGTGTATGTGGAGAAATGTACGTAGGTGTGTGTTGTGGGTGTACGGTACGTGTGTGTTGTGTTGTACGTGTGTGTTGTGTTGTACATGTGTATTGTGGATGTACGTGTGTTGTCTGTGTACGTGTGTTGTGCTGTACGTGTGTGTGTTGTGCTGGTGCTACGGTTTACCATTTAAGAGACCCTGTGTTGTACTCAGAAAATTGGAGTTATACGAGTCCTTCAAATAATGCCACGAAACACACACACACACACACAAATATGGAAGGAGGTTGTTTTGTTGCATAGTCAAGAGGAACCAGAAGCCTCCAATTTTCATACACGATCACAGGGTACTACTCTAGTGACGTCACCCTCTGCACCTGCCGATTCCTCCAAACTATTCCAAGCAACAGAACACCATTATTATTATTTTTGTTCACCTGGGTCCTGTTGTCTTGTTGTGTGTGAGAGAGAGAATGTGTGTGTGTGTGTGTTGTATTGTTTTGTTGTAGAGATAGTGTGTGTGTGTGTGTGTGTGTTGTTTTGTTTTTCATGTTGATATACCTTTGCCAGCAGTCGGAGTTCCCACAGGCAGTTTAGAAAGTGAATCAGGTGTTGTTGTGAGAGGGAAGGGAAAGAAAGAGTACTGTGTGTGTGTGTGTGTGTGTGTATGTGTGTATGATTACAGACACACTGACTGCATGGAGGGGCGGTGAACTGTGACAGGTGAAAGTACACACACACACACACACACACACACACACACACACACACACACACACACACACACACACACACACACACACACACACACACACACACACACACACACTACCACGGGGTCGATCTTTAAGGGGAGATTATTATTTTGTTTGTGATTTTGAAGGTCTCTGATTCCTTCAAACTGTACCACGAAACAAATCGTCTATATATTAGTACTGTACCACAGAGGGCATCTGTTTCCTGACATACACTGGAGGAATCAGTAGCCTTCCGATTCACCAACAAACGATAATAATAATAAATACGGGATCCTGTGATCGTGTATGAAAAGTGGAGGCTTCTGATTCCTCCTGACCATGCCACGAAACAAGCTAATTTCCGTATAGGTGTTGTTTCGTGGAAATAATTGAAGGACTCATTTATCTCCAATATTTTATGACTACATCACAGGGTCCCTTAAGGGGGTAAATGATTGTGTCCTGTTGCTTGGAAGAGTTTGAAGGATTCAGTTGCTCCAGATTAGACTGCAAGATGAGTTAGATTGTAGATAGCCTTGTAGTGTAGTGTATGTACAGTTGCCAAAAAATGTATTGCGACAAATCTTGATATATAGAACTTTAACCATACTAATATCCACAACTATTTGTAGGGACTATAAGCAGGTATAATAGAAGGAAATATACATATTATCCTTCTGTAATACATATATACTTATAATCCCTACAAACAACTATGGACATTAATATATTATTTTGATGTTGTATCAATAGTTGTCGCAATACCTTTTTTGGCAACTGTACCTTCCTCTGTCATAACCAGCTCTGCCTACACACACACAACCACTCACTGCCTTGTATGGTAATAGTGGTGAAGTAGTGTTGCCAGACCTCATTATTATTATTATTATTATTATTATTATTATTATGTTGCTAGACTTTATCATTATCATTATTATTATTATTATTATTATTATTATGTGTTCAGCCTTCATTATAATTATTATTATTTGTAGAAGTAATATTAGTATTTTGCCTGCCTTCACCATTATCATTATTATTAGGAATATTATTATCATTATTATTATTATTTACCATTTAATCTACACTTTATGCATTACGTGTTTTGTTGGTCTTGTTATTAGATATTTGCTTGGCTCTGAGTTGATGGAAAATAGTTTCGTGTGAATTCGACTATTTTTTTTAATTATTTTTTTTAGTCGTTCTGGTTTCGTTGGGGTTAAATTGGAGGAGTATAATTATTCCTCCAAACTATGCCACGAAACAGTCGACCCTAATGTTAGTCTATACAACATATACTCTGTAGGTGGATCCGTCAACAAAATAACGTGTTAGGATTTTATAATAGCTCTCTCTATAATAATCAATCTCCACGACCCTTCCGACTAATGACGTCTTCTTTAATGGTTTCTCCTTCCCTTTTCTCAACAGATGTATCGTCAGGAGAGAGTGGATGAGGTACGAAGTGAGCAGAGGTTGTCGGGTGATGGGGGTGGAGGTGGTGGTAAGAAATCGTCTGGTACCATGAACAGTAATCTCTCTGAATTGGACACACTGCTGCAGGACCTCAACCATGCACGATACTCCGGATTCAAAGGTAGGGGAATTTGTGGATTTTTGTATATGGATTTGTGTATTTTTTTATGTTGAATTGTGGATTTTTTTATATAGATTTGTGGATTTTTATATGTGGATTTGTGGATTTTTGTATTGTTTTTTTGTAGGGTGATTTGTGGATTTTTGTTTTGTATTTTATGTGGATTTAAAGGTATGGATTTGTGTATTTTATATGGTTTTATCTATTTTTGTATCTGCATTTGTGAATTTATATATAAATTTGTGTATTTTTTATGTGGATTTAAAAGTATTTATTTGTGTATTTTACATGGATTTGTGTATTTATTTATTTTCCTTTCGTACAAGCCCCAACCAACACTCTAGAGAACATTCCTAATTATTTTTCCTTTCGTACAAGCCCTAACCAATACTCTTAGTAAGGAGCGTTACCATGTATTATATTTTATGATATTTACCCCTGCGTATACTGAGACACATCCGTTTTCTCAGGTGTGTGTGTTGTGTATATACGTTTTCTGTGAGTGTGTGTGTGTATTTACGTTTTCTGTCTTAAGGGATGGGTAACATGTCTAGAATTTGAGCTTTTATTATTGTTTATTTTTATTTTTTTATATTTTTCTACCACGAGTTAAAAGTCATTATTAATATTGTTTTTATTATTATTATTGATTTTATTATTATTATTATTATTATTATTATTATTATTATTATTATTATTGTTATTGATATTATTGTTATTATTATTATTATTATTATTGGGTTTTTTTATTCTTTATCTGGTCCTGCTTGTAGAAAGCCTGTCCCCTTTTCCCGCACCCCCCTAACCCACCACCAAGCCTGTCCCCCTACTACCGTACCCCACAAAAAAAAACAAGCCTGTCCCCCTAATCCCGCACCCCCAAGCCTAACCCCTTATTTCCGCACCATCCAACCCCCCCCCCAAGCCTGTCCCCCTACTCCCTCACCCCCCAAGCCTGTCCCCCTACTCCCTCACCCCCCCAAAACTCCAAAGCCTGTCCCCCTACTTCCACACACCCCAAGCTTGTCCCCTACTCCCGCACCCCCATAAACCCCCTTATTCCCGCACCCCCTTAAGTATATATTGTGTTATTATCAAGCCAAAGTGATTTATTTTTTTATATTTTTTTTCAGTTTTTAATTTCTTATATAGAGAGATGAACGAATAATATAGGAATATTATCGAGATATCAAATAATAAAATAGGAATATTATTGAATACAAACAGCTAACCAGAAGATATAGTACAGAATAAGATAGAGGCTGGTTGAGACACTATATAAAAATAAATGATGAAAGGAGGTGGTGTGCCTGAGCTAGAATAATAAACACATCTACATAAGTGTGTGTGTATGTGTGTGTGTGTGAGAGAGAGAGAGAGAGAGTTAAGATAGGGCTTTGTGTGTGTGAGAGAGAGAGTGTGTGTGTGTGTGTGTGTGTGTGTACCATTGGCTCATAGAGAGAGAAAAAATATGTGTGTGTGTGTGTGTGTGTGTTTTCTCCCTCCATGTTGTTTGTTATCTTTGGGTGTCTCACAGGGAATGAACTGTCTTGAGCCAACACACGTTATGCAGCTCTCTCTCTCTCTCTCTCTCTCTCTCTCTCTCTCTCTCTCTAAGCCAAGGGTACACACACACTCACACTTTTTTCTCTCACTCTCTCTCTGTTTCATTATTACACCGCCCCGAAGGGAGGGTGTATTGTTTTCGGTGCCGGATATTTATTTATCTGTTCATGTGTTTGTTTATGGTCTAGCGTCCACAGGTTTAGCCGTATGATGTTCATTTTTTTTATTGATTTATATTCATCATAAAACAAAATTATTAACTTTTCGGCAAAATCGGTCGAAGGTCAAGGTCGCAAAAAAATAAAGATAGCAAAGGGCGAGTGGTTGCTGGCATCTTTAAGGGGCGGTGTTGCCATCGAATGTTGTCTTGTTATTATTATTTTTCTTTAACTGGGTCTGTTTTGTTACATAATTTGGAGTAATCAAGGCGCTCGAATCTATCAAAAGTATATATACCATTCCCCTTCAAGAAACACACCTGTGGAATTAATTATGACACGTGACTTTATTACCTGGAGCTCGTTTACTTCCTACTCCATCATGCAGGCTGTTCAAAGCAAAGTGTACAGTCACAATCAAATATCCACCAACACTCTTCTTCCATCGTGTAAATATATCAGTATCATATCAAATTATAATCATACAACAACACCTTACGTCAACTCATCCCCTTCAATTATTATTATTATTATTATGAGGTGCTGCAAAATCATACACGTGTTGTTCTTTATTGCCAAGATATTTACTACGAAGGAAGGAAAGTTTTGGTTATTATTATTATTATTATTATTATTATTATGAGGTGCTGCAAAAATCATACACGTGTTGTTCTTTATTTACCAAAATATTTACTACGAACGATGGAAGGAAAGTGTCGGTGCATGACTATTTGATTGTGGCTGTACATTGTATTTATACTTGGGGCTGACACACTCCTTGTTTACATTCTTATCCCCTTCTGGCGTAGGTACACACACACACACACACACACACACACACAACACACACACACACACACACACACACACACACACACACACACACACACACACACACACACACACACACACACACACACACACACACACACACACACACACACACACACACACACACACACACACACACACACACAAACACACAAACACCACCTGCCTCCCATTAGTTAAGTAGATGGAATAAATCTGGTGCATGCAACTGATTCTTGCAAGCCATTCTAAGCAACAAACCAACATTGTCTTTGCTCATCTGGTCTTGTTGTTTCCTGGCACATAATTATATACTCTATAGGAATCAAAAGTATACATACACTATACCTTAAGGGGAGAGTATACTTTTGTTACATTGGAGTGCCTTGATTCCTCCAAAGTATGCCATGAAACAGAACCAGATGAACACAAATAATGGTGCCCTGTTGGAGTTAAGAGTGTGGAGGAATCATATCTCCAAAAATGTCCAAACTATACCCTCCCCTTAAGCAAGCCAGGGTAGAGTATACTATTGATTCCTCCAAAGTATACCAGTAAACAGCACCAGAGGAACAATAAACATAATGGTGGTCTGTTGCTTAGAATAGTTTGGGGGAATCATTTTGCTCTGGATGTACCAACACTGTATAATTATATCCTTCCCTTAATTAATCACTTGTTGTTGTTGTTGTTGTTGTTGTTGTTGTTCTTTGTGATGCCAGGGATAATTAAGATTTGATAATGCGAGTGACTTAAATTAATCGCACCTTATAATTCTCGACACTCGTGAAAATTAGTTTCATTTAAGTCTGTTTTTATTATTTATTTTTAACCAAGTTTGGGTACCTACGGTTTCTCTTATAATATAATTACTCTCTTTACTACTACGTTCTCCATGTGATCTGTTTTATACCGTATAGATATAGATATATTTATTTATTTATTTTTAATCAGTGTTTGGGTTCGTTTCCCCTCGTCTACGTGTGTTCTATTTTCTGTACCAGGCATTATTCTCTACAGCACTTACTAATAATAGTCAAGAAAGCTAGGGAATTGTATATACTGTAGCCTATATATAACTATTTATTTTTATATTTTCTTTATGCTTTATTATTCCCTACACCTCTGAATAATATATATGTAAAACTATATATAGACTAGCCACTCAGATTAGGACAGGTTAATTAAAGTAAATGTGAATTAAATTATTGCTCCAAACTCTTACAAGCAACACACACCATTATTTATGTTCATGTGGTCCTGTTTCCTGGCATACTTTGGAGGAATATAGGCTACAAGGCACTCCAGTGTAACATGCTGTATTATTCATTTACTTGACGTAGGTTAAAGAGGGCGTTTACTCTCTCTCTCTCTCTCTCTCTCTCTCTCTCTCTCTCTCTCTCTCTCTCTCTCTCTCTCTCTCTCTCTCTCTCTCTCTCATTATGTAGTTGTTTTCTTTCTATGTATCTCTATCTATCTGTTTATCTAATAATTTCGTCTGTTCACATTCTCTCTCTCTCTATCTGTGTGTGTGTGTGTATGTGTGTGTGTGTGTGTGTGTGTGTGTGTGTGTGTGTGTGTGTGTGTGTGTGTGTGTGTGTTCCGAAGCCTACGTAACACAAACAATTCACCAAAACAGATCCCTATCTCACCTTTTTTTGTCAAGATATATATACAAACATTAACAGCCTTTGCCACTCAGTGAATATTATTAGACGAATCCCACCTGTCACAAGAAAATAGGGTGATCGCTCTGCCACCTGTGTGTGTGAGAGAGAGAGAGAGAGAGAGAGAGAGAGAGAGAGAGAGAGAGAGAGAGAGAGAGAGAGAGAGAGAGAGAGGGTGATTAGTTGGCAATTTATCTCAGTAGAAACATGACCTTTTTTCGCTCATTAACTTTTTTTTTTTTTTTTTTTTAATCTACAGGCTGTAAATATACCCCTTTGCCACTACGAGTTGTTGTTATTATTATTATTATTATTATTATTATTATTATTATTATTATTATTATTATACACCGTGTTGCTTCGGTTATGGATTTGTCATGGCACACTCGATATTTTAATGTATATATATATATCTTACTTAATTAATGAAAGAAAATTCATTACAATATTTTTGTACTTATATTAATCTACAAAAAGAATTATGTGCAGTAAACAGTAAAAAAATATTACAAAAACGAATGTCTTATTATTATTTAATTTGTGCTTCTTTTTCATGTGTCATAATTAGGAGAGCACCTATTTTCTCCCACTTCGTCTGAGAAAGGTACGCGTTTCTTACACATTTATACCAATTTTTTTATACTGTATGTTGTGAATTTAAGCCAATCTAAATACCAGAATAAATGGCAACAGGCGTTTTCGTCTCTCAATTTTACGCGGGAAATGGCAGGAGTAAGTATGTTTCATATTTTAATCTTTCACATTAGCGCGGGGAAAAAAATGCGTGGGAAATGGCAATAACAAATGTATTCGTATTTTCATCTCTCACATTAACGCAGGAAAAAAAAAAAATGCGCGGGAATTTACAGTAAGCGTGTTTCATATTTTCATCTCTCACTTTAAGGCGGGAAAAAAAAAGCGCGGGAAAATAATGTGTAGTTGGCCAAGTCGCCGGCAGCTGGCACCACCAACCAACCAACCACCACAGTGACGCCTCCCTTACTTACTTCCTACATACACACCCACAGAAAATGTAACATAGAACTTTATAATTGTTTCTCCCTTTGATCCATTTGAGGTCTGGCTACGTGCACCACCTGTGTGTATGTGTGTGTGTGTGTATGTGTGTGTGTGTGATCATTATTAGGTTAAAAGGGGGAAGGAAGTTTTGTGTTAGTAAAAAAAATCTGGAGCAACAGAATCCACCACCAAACTATTCCAAGCAACAACAGAACACCTTTATTTTGTTAACTTGGGCCTGTTTCCTGACATACTTTGGAGGAATCAAGGCACTCCAATGTACCACAAGGGAATTACCACCATAAGGGATAATTTTGGGGTGTGATAAATATTCTTAGCTGTATTTGAATTTATATATATTTGTGTTCAAGATGTAGACTAGACTATACAGTAGTTTGTAGCACATGTTGTGTGTGTTTAAGGGGAGAATCTATTTTTTATATATTGGAGTGCTTCTGATTCCTCCAAACTATTCCAGAAAACAGACCACCTTCCTTCCCTTTCCCTCCTCTTCCCTCTATACCCTACCACCTCCCTACCCTCCCTTCTCTTTCCTTGCTTTCTGTCCCTTACTTTCCATACCCCCTCCTCTCCCTTCCCTCTTCCCTTCCATACCTCCTCCTCTCCCTTCTCTTTTCCCTTCCATACCCCCTCCTCTCCCCTCCCTCTTCCCTTCCATACCCCCTCCTCTCCCCTCGCCCTTCCCTTCCATATCCCCTACTCTCCCTTCCCCCTTCAAAAGCCTAATTAACGACCTACCTGGCATGTCACCTCTGCCTTACCCTGCCAGGTGGTGTAAGGCCTGGTTTGGTGCCACCTGTTTCACCTACCTACCTCATCACACCTACCTCACCTACCTACCTACCTCATTACACCTACCTCACCTACCTACCTACCTCATCATACCTACCTCACCTACCTACCTACCTCATCATACAAACACCATTCTACTACCACTACTACCACCTACCTCATGACACAAACACTACTATCCCTACTACCACTATGTATGAGAGAGAGAGAGAGAGAGAGAGAGAGAGAGAGAGAGAGAGAGAGAGAGAGAGAGAGAGATTTCATACATACATGCACCATCACCACCACCACCATTACCTTCACGCTCTCTGCTCCTTCCTTTACTCTTCATTCTCTACCCTCTCTCTTCCACAAACCCTCCCTTGTTCTTCTCCACCCCCCCTTCCCCCAACCCCCACCCATTTGCCACCTGTTCTTGGCACAATTCTACACGAGTTTTTTCCCTCCCCTCTCGTCCCCTCTCTTCCCCTTCCCTCTCTCTTTCTATCTTCTGTCTTCCCTTCCTTCTCATCCACCTGTTCCCTTTCCTCTCCTTCTCCACCCTCACACCTCCTTCCTTCCCTCACACCTCCCCTTCCCCCTCCTCCTCACACCTCCCTCACACCTCCTCTGTCCATTTCACCAGCCTGTCAACACCCTGTCCTTACAACACCTATTTAGTGTTGTAACATAAGGCTCGTGTGTTCTATATCTGGTGAATGATTACAGTATGTGCATTGTCCCTCTCTCCTTTCCTTGATTCTAATTCCCTTCTCTTCCCCTCCTTTCTCTTCCTTCCTTCTAATACCTTTCCCTTGCTTTCTCTCTCTTCCTCATCCCTCTAATCTCCTTTCACCTCCCCATCCCCTCATCTCCTTTCACCTCTATTCTTCTAATTCCCTTCCCTTCCTCTCATTTCTCCTCCTTCCTCCTCCTCTTACCCTTCATCTCCTTTTTCCTCCCTCCTTTTTTCTAATCTCCTTTCCCTCCTTTCTCCTCCCCTTCCCTTCCCTTCTCTACCTACACCTCATCATACAAACACTACCACCACTACTACCACCCTACTACTACTACTACTTATATTCCCCTCCCTTCACACCCCTTCCCTTCCCATCCCCTCACCTCGCCTTCACGTGAG
>JAWZYT010006466.1:0-26443 GCA_034508575.1 Petrolisthes manimaculis | reverse complement strand
CTCTAAAGCTGAACATTCCCAAACTGTTGATATGCAGTTCATGGAAAAGCATATCCCTAAAATGATTATGAATGTTTATGGACAGTCCCACCAATACTTGACCATCAATACTTTATAAAATTATATATTATTATAATTGTGAAACTCTGCGGGCACTACCACCAATATTTTACTTAGTATTAACACCTAACATCCCAATGTATCGCATCTCGTTGTACAGAGATTTCTCTTTCAATAAATCCTGATAATACTGAGAAGCCTATCACTTCAAAACACCTTCAAACTTGTATCTCTGAATAAGAATACCAACGATCAACTCTACGTTACAGTTCTCAACAAGCTACCACTCTTAAGGGGATAGTATACTTTTGGTACATTGGAGCGCCTTGATTCCTCCAAAGTATGACAGAAAACAGAACCAGATGAACAGAAATAATGGTGGCCTGTTGTTTGGAATAGTTTTGAGGAATTATTTGCTTCGGATTTATCAACACTGTATCTTCCCCTTAACAAACTACCACAATCATCCTATCCTGGCCATAACCACCTAAAACAAACTGACTAACAAGCAAATAATCTTACTGAATCACAAACACCATCTTTTGGCGATAGTAACAATAAAAGAGGTAACCATACAAGAATTAAGAGTGTTACAAAGAGTGTTACAAAAATAAAAGTATAGGGAAACCGAGAGAAATAATACAAAGCGAAGGAATGGTAGAGGAAAATTTAGTTGGGAAGGTGAGAGAAAAAATTGAAGGAGTGTTGAGAAAACGGAAAGGTACAGAAGGGAAGGAAACGAGAGAGAAACGAAGATAGAGAAGTGAGGGAAGAGAAATAAAAGAATAGAAGCGAGGGAAAAGAAATAAGAGGAGAGAATTGAAGGAAGAGAGGTGAGGGAAGAGAAATAAAGGAAGAGAAATGAGGGAAGAGAAATAAAGGAAGAAAAGTGAGGGAAGAGAAATAAAGAAAGAGAAATAAGAGAAGAGAATTGATGGAAGAGGGGAGAAGAAAATGAGGGGAGGGGAAAGAGAAGTGAGAAGAGAGAGGGGTGTGTGTATACTTAACGTGGCATGAATGTTTACACAACCAACAAAATTATTATACTTTTCCACCGAGTTCTCCGCAATGAAATTTACAATTCAAGACTCGTCGATACAATTATTGGCGGTGCTCAAATAAAACCTCACGAAGTATATTAATATGCAAGGATTCATCTGCAATTTATTATATCCGGATTCGATTCTGATACACAGAATAAGATTTAAGAGGGAAATTCACCTCTGGTACATTGGATTGCCTTGATTCCTAGAAGGTATGCCAGGAAACAGGACCAGATAGATAAGCATAATGGTGTTTTGTTGCTTGGAATAGTTTGGAGGAATCATTTACTCCAGATTTAGAAAACACTGTACCTCCCTCTTAATATAATAACGAAAATAATGGTATATTTTTACATTAATATTATTAGGTTCCGTATCAAATGTCCAAGAGTTATTTAACTTCAGGAGGCATTTACTTTCTGTATTCAAGGCCAAATCTTTTCCTTAGACGTCTTTTTTATTCACAAAGATTTTCAATTGATTTGCAGTTCGTGAATATAGGATGGGTAATGAAATTCTTACTCATCAATTAATGTAACAAATGAGTCATTGTGAAGAATTAAAGTAATATCATACAATGAGATGAAAGTAAAGTAATAAATCCTATAGCCATTGTGGGCCTCTCTCCTACACACACGGTCACAATGTAAACAACCAATTTGACGGCTAATAGCTTGTAAACCACTCACACTACATAAATAAATGATACAGGATATTGAAGTCCAAACGTTTAGCTGTCTCCTGATGTAGGCTACTTGTGAAGACTAAATGGACATCTTTAGGATGGGTAGCCAGGATCAGAATGACCACAACTCAAAATTTACTTTTACACTCTGTTCACACTATATTTACAAACCTAAGCTCATTATCACACTCTAATTTCATTATTAAACATGTCAGAATCACATTTTCATGACAAACAACGCTGTCCTCTATTTTGGGCCCAAAGGTGAAATGACAACCTATAAAAAACGACTATTTGAACTGGTAACTACACCTACGTCTGCTACTGTTGTTTATATATATGTATGTGTGTGTGTGTGTGCGTGTTGGTGTGCGTGTGCGTGTGTGTGCAGATGGATGAGGCATTTTCACATATGACGTACGGTAATATATGCACCTATAAGATTTGCTAATAATTCTTGCAGGCATCCTACGGAAAAGAAGCTGCTTTCGTATTTATCAAATGAAACACATTCTTTCTTTTTTATGTCATGCTCTCTTCTGTCAAGATTTGATTTAAAAATAAATAAATGGAAGATTGATATGATTTTCGTATAAATTTGAGAGCTTGATCAAGTGTTCATACTTTTTTTCTACAACAACAAGCGACACTTTCCATCAAACTGAGTAACAATAATTCTTTCATATCTATATATAAGCTAGACGGTGAAACTTTCCACTAAGTATAAAAAATAACATTACTTTCCATTCCAGTCTCATATTATTTGCTTGGACGGTTTTGGTAAATATATCTAAAATACGAATGAAAAATACTCTTAAACAATAAAAAAAAAAACCAAGCACTTTATATTAAAAAAACACATTAAAAAATCATCCCATCAGTATTTCTTCCAATCATGGACAGTGAAAAAGAAAAAAACAAAATAAACAGCATACAAAAAGAATGAAAAGGCAAACATATTTTTCACTTAATGAATTCAGCCGGCTCAATAGAAACGAGAGAAAAAAAAATTATACATGTTGGATTATATAAACAGAGTGCAAATCTCGGCGAGGTGATATGTTGGCAAGATGAGTCTGGGGAAAAGTGGCGTGTGTTGCGTGTATGATTGAGGGGTTGGTGTGCAGACCTCGCCTGCACACACCCCATAAACCAAACCTTGGGGGCACCGGGCCACTGGGACGAGGGAGGAGAGATGAGAGAGAAGGTGGAGGAGAGGGAAGAAGAGGAGGAGGAGGAGGAGGGCATGGAGTACAAGCGGACGAGGAGAAGGAAGGAGGAAGGGGACGATGAGGAGAAGGAAGAAGTAAAAAGAGGAGGAAGAGAGGAGGTGGAAGGGAACGAGGAGGAGGAGAAGGAGGAGAAGGAAGAGGGGAAGGTGGAAGTAGAGAGAAGAGGAGGAGGGCAAGGAGGACAAAGCGAACAAGGAGGAGTAAGGGGATGAGGAGGAAGGAAGAGGAGGAGGACGTGGAGGAGTAGGAGTCTGGTGGCATGACAGTGAGGCAGGGAGTCTTCACAAGAAAGTACTGCCCAGTTCCCCTGCAGTTTCCAATTTACACTAAACCATGGGAGGAATGAGAGAGCGAACAGTGACTAATGAAATACACACACACACACACACACACACACACACACACACACACACACACACACACACACACACACACACACACACACACACACACACACACACACACACACACACACACACACACACACACACACACACACACACACACACACACACACACACACACACACACACACACACACACACACACACACACACACACACACACACACACACACACTAATTTTGGGTACCGAGCACAGCATAAATAAGACTGGATTATGAAACCTACCGTATCTATTCATATACTATGGAAAACACTAATTTGGTTTATTAAGTAGAAATAATGGGAACTGTATCCCTTTTGTGTCGAGTAAGTTGTAACCTGGTTTGTGTGAGTTATAACAGATTAAATCAGTGACCTAATATTACATCGCAAGGCTTGTCGGTAAAATTGTTGCATTTCATTTTCCCCTCTCACCTATTAACATGACTTGAACCATAAAAGAAGATCGGTAATCCTACAGTAAATTTTGATATATATTACGTCTTGCCAAACACTATAATATATTTTGTTAGTATCACAGATAGCTATTAAAAATACGAAATACGTCGTCACATATTACTGAATTCTGATAAATGTAAAAAATGTGGCGATACGTTTTATCCTTCCCCTTCTCCTCCTCCTCTTCCTCGTTCTTTTACTTCCACCTCCTTCTCCTTCTCTTTCTTTTCCTTCTCCTCCTACTGCGAAAAAATAGTTTGTTAACATTTCATCTGCATGTAAAACTGTAGAGACAATCTGCTTCCTCTCTGTCTGTCTGTCTGTCTGTTTGGATGGATCGATGGCTGTATGTCTGGCTGCTTGTTTGGTTGGTTGTCTGTCTGTCTCTCTGGTTGTCTGTATTTCTGATCGGCTGTCTGTCTATCTGGTTGATGGCTGTTTGTCTGTCAATCTAGTTAGCTGTCTGTGTCTGGTTGGCTGTCTGTCTGTCTGATTGGCCGGTTGGCTGTCTGTTTAGTTGGTTGTCTGGATGTCTGTCTGGTTGGCTGTCTGTCTTGTTGTCTGGCTGTCTGTCTGGTCTGCTGTCTGTCTGGTTGGTTGGTTGGTGAGCTGTATAGCAATGTTGGTCTCTCCACTTCAGAACCCAACCCATCCCATCCCAGTACTCAGCTCCCTGAATCACTCCACAGCGGGGGATTATTGTGCTTAGCCTCAACAGGGTGTGAGGGAATTATATGTACCAGGCAGGCGGCGTGGTACCTTGTTGTAGCATAAGGTACTTTAACTTCTTATACCTATCTCTGATGAATTTGACCTGAAGTAAATCTTATGATATGATCAGTATGTGTGTGTGAGAGAGAGAGAGAGAGAGACTGAAGTGCAAACATATTTGTGAGTATGAGTATACTTCAGTGTGAATAAATGTGTGTGTGTGTGTGTGTGTACTCACCTAGTTGTGTGTGTGTGTGTGTGTGTGATCTACAAAGCCTTACAGCTGTCTTAAAGTTAGGTGGATACTTAATGAGACACAACATGCAAACACCATCGTTCACAAGACAGAAAACCTTGTAATATAAACCAAACACTGTCTAAGTATCACGTGTTGTTGTGAGTGACTGTGTGTGTGTGTGTGTGTGTGTGTGTGTGTGCAGCAAGGGAACGTTCAGAATGCCAGCCGCTATCAGGAGGGAGCACCGACGAGAGACAACAGCAAATCTAAATGGAACCAATTCAGAGGCAAAGACAAGAGCAATCCGTGTGAGCAGAAGGTAAGACAGAGTAATGGTGGGGATGGCGCTGGTAAGATGGCACTGTTTGTCTTCCCACACACACACACACACACACACACACACACACACAACTACCCTAATCAAACAAACAAACACACAACCAGCCAACCGCCCGCCACTGTGGAAGTCGAGGGAGGTGCTTTAATATATCCGCTAAACTCACCTGGGCTCGAACTCGTGTCTGTCTGTCTGTCTGTGGTGTTCGTCGACTCTTTCCTGCATTACCCTTTTTATTTGCCTCTGTTTGCGGTGAACGGGGACATGCGAACCTAGGTAGCGTGTTAAGGGGAGAGTATAGTTCTGGCTTTTTTTTTTGTACATAATGATTCCTTCAAACTAATCCAAGCAACAGAACACCATTATATTTGTCCATATGGTTCTGTTTCGTGGCATACTTTGGAGGAATCAAGGCACTCCAATGTACCAAAAGTATACCGTCCCCTTCAAGAGAGTTTATTATAGCCTACTACTTCATATCATTACGTTTACCAGGTCAGTGTGCTGCAGTAGATATTGATCGGTCTCTGCTTTAGGATTGTCGACGAGTTGGGACTGCAGTGAGACCCCAAGAGGAACTAACTGTACATATGGTATTGTTATCAGGTGTCAGGTTCAGATAATGATGATGGTGATGATGATGATGATGATGATGATGATGATGATGATGATGATGATGATGATGGTGATGATGATGATGATGGTGATGATGATGTTCCAATGGTTTACCAATTGTTTTAATGATATGTCAGACACCTACAGTAAAGTATAATTCAGTGTCCAACGGGAATGTATTTGCTTTTGTACGCCATTGTGAGACTGTAAAGTGAGAATATTCAAAACATATCAGCAAAGTTGAAAAATGAATGACAGAGTTCGAGGCTTAATTTTCATGATTCCTTTGTTGTTTGTGTATCATAACTATCTCCCAGGGTAAAGGTGAAATGTAGGAGAAATCATCAGGTCTTCCAATGGTTTTATTGCTCCTTTTGTAGAATGTGAATCACAAAAAATATGCCGAGAGTTTGGCTGAAGCGTATAGGTATTTTACGATGTTGAGAGACGGAATCCAGGAAAGAAATTACGACATTGTTTAATTTACAAGATGAAATAATTAACAAGGAGACTGATCGGAAAGGAATTCATTAAGCTAGCATCGTTAAGACCTGATTTATTTAACCGTTCTGACATTTAAGAAACAAACTCTAACTGTTTTCAGTTAAATAAATAAGCAATGCAGTGACTCTCGAAGTATGTATGTTTGAAAATCACTTAATTTACTATCTGGAGCAACTGATTCCTCCAAATTATTCTAAGCAACAGGCCACTATTATATTTTGTTATTCTTGTCCTGTCTCCTGGCATACTTTGGAGGAATCAAGGTGCTCCAATGAATCACACCCTTAAATTATGAGAGAGTTCGACGAGTAGTATAAGAATACAAGTTTAAAAAGAAAAACATGTCTTGAATACCGAGCACACGACTTTATAACTTCTCAAAGGGCATAGAAAAATATATCAGAAACTATATTAAACCAATAATTACGTTCAAGAAGCTGACCTTAAGGTAGTAATATTTTTTTGGTACATTGGAGTGCCTTGATTCCTCCAAAGTATGCTAGGAAACAGGACCAGAGGAGCAATGTTCTTGTTGCTTGGAATAGTTTGGAGGATTCAATTGCTTCAAATTTACCAACACAAAACGTCCCCCTTAATAACGAGCTTTGCATTTTATTCGAAACAAAATGAAAAAAAAAAAAAAATCAGCAACGTTCGCAAACAAAATTGAAGCCACTTTAAAACATTCACAGACAGGAATATTTACATCTCTCGGGGAATGAGGTGTGTATGTTGGTCTCGTCCTGGGTGTTGTGTGTGTGTGTGTGTGTGTGTGTGTGTTGGGGGAAGGGGAGGGGGGAGGGGGGAGGGGATGGATGAAGGTTCTCTGTGTGTGTGTCTGTCTTTTTTTTTTTTTTTTTTTTTTTTTTTTTTAGTGTTGCGTGTGTGTGTGTGTGTGTTAGGGGAGGGGGGGGGGATGGATGAACGTTCTGTGTGTGTGTGTGTCTGTTTTGTGTGTTGTGTGTGTGTGTGTGTGTGTTTTTTAGTGTGTGTGTGTGTGTGTGTGTGTGTTAGGGGAGGGGGGATGGATGAACATTCTGTGTGTGTGTGTGTCTGCTTTGTGTGTTGTGTCTGTTTTGTGTGTGTCTGTTTTGTGTTTTGAGTGTTGTGTGTGTTTGTGTGTGCTTTTGTGTGTGTTTGTGTTTTGTGTGTGTGTGTTCCCTTTCTTATTTATTGTTTAATTCTATAGCTTACCATCCCCTTGAAAAAAAAAAAAAAAAAAAAAAAAAATGTATGTGCAGGGTAGAACTGTTTTTCAAAAGGGGAGAAAACAACATGAAAACTTTATCAGATCCTGCTTTGAACTTATACCCTGTCTATATTATACTATACATGGCTCAAACATAAAGGAGTCTTATCTCAAAGGGTAGAAATCCTTATAGAGTGAAGGGATACTATCTATTATTCCCTTACTTCACACAGACACAAAGAAAATGTTGAAATATAAAGAGGAGACAAAAAAGAAACACAGAAACATAATACCAAATAATAAATAATAATAATAATAATAATAATAATAATAATAATAATAATAATAATAATAATAATAATAATAATAATAATAATAATAATAATAATAATAATAATAATAATAATAATAATAATAATAATAATAATAATAATAATAATAATAATAATAATAATAATAATAATAAAAATAATAATAATAATAATAATAGTAGGAATATGTTAATCCCGTGGAAAGCAAGCAAAGGACACGTGAAATTAATACACTATGATTTGGATCCGTCTCAGCTCCACCACCATCATCACCATCATCATTAATTCACCACCACCACCATCACCACCACAATCATTATCATCACCACCACCATCATCATCATCATCAACACTGTACTCGTATTTTATTACATATTATTTCTTTTTCGTTTGGTGTTGGCGCTGCCGTCCGTAATTCGTCACGGGAACCGACCTCCTGTATGGCTTCAACACGCTACCAGTATAACCCCTGCCACCCCTGCTGTATGGAAAAGTATATCATTCGTCCATCACCTAATAATATCTCCTCCTCCTTCTCCTCCTCCTCCTCCTCCTCCTCCTCCCCCTCCTCCTCCTCCTCCTCCTCCCCCTCCTCCTCCTCCTCCTCTCCAATTTTGAAAAGTTTGTTCTGGGGTCGATAGTGTATTTATTATTAATACTTGTGAATATTTTACCTATTTATTATTTGTGTTTGTGAATATTTTACCTATTATTAGTGTTTGTGAATATGTTACTTGTTTATTCTGTGTTTGTGAGTACTTTACCTATTTATTTGTTATGTGTTTGTGAATATTTTACCTATTTATTTATTCTGTTTGTGAATATTTTACCTATTAATTAATACTACTTACCGGTATTTTACAGCCCGTCAGCCCAGGACATACACTCTTAGAGACATACCTGAAAGAGTAGTAGTGAAAAACTCGTCAATAAATGCTGCATTGGTAATATTATAGTTTTTTTTTATAAATATATATAAATAATTTTTCGCACTATTCATAAAATCTACCCTTAGCTATGCATTCTCATTTATTCCCTGATAATTCTTTCAAAAAAAAAAAAAAAAAAAGTTCAGGAATGTACTGTATAATATTATATCATCAACCGTACGTACAAAGAAACACAAAATTGTCAGCAGTGTAATTTTTAACTGAGGTCTCTGCTATGTGTATAATCAACTTAAGTCACCACGCACCCTAATTTTTCTAGCTGGTCACGAAATAACTTGAGATTTGACAACTTTTTATGTCCGTGTTTTTGCTTTAAGATTAATAAAAAAATATATATTCGTGTAGCACTAATATACACTCCCTATATATTCGTCTGTAATATATAACAGTGTCTTTATATGTGTCGGCTGGACATGTTCTTTTTATGTTTTTGTCTGCTTGTTAATCTTTTACAGACATGCAACATCTATAGTACATGCATGTATGTATATTTTGATGGGTGACACAATTCCTCTGCGTGTGTGTCTGTGTGTGTGTCTGTGTGTGTGTGTGTGTGTGTGTGTGTGTGTGTGTGTGTGTGTGTGTGTGTGTGTGTGTGTGTGTGTGTGTGTGTGTGTGTGTGTGTGTGTGTGTGTGTGTGTGTGTGTGTGTCTATGTGTGTGTCTATGTGTGTGTGTGTGTGTGTGTGTGTGTGTGTGTGTGTGTGTGTGTGTGTGTGTGTGTGTGTGTGTGTGTGTGTGTGTGTGTGTGTGTGTGTGTGTGTGTGTGTGTGTGTGTGTGTGTGTGTGTGTGTGTGTGTGTGTGTGTGTGTGTGTGTGTGTACTCACCTAGTTGTACTCACCTAGTTGTGTTTAACAGGATATGAGCAAGGCTCAGTCTGTCCTGTCTCCATATCTACTTCTATCTAATCTCTTTTTAAATGACTGAATATTCTCTGCTTCCACTACTTCCCTATCCAAGCTATTCCAATCACTGACACACCTGTAGGGAAAACTAAACTTCTTGATGTCCTTTCTACAGCGTGTTTTCTTCAACTTCCTGCCATGACCTCTATGTTCCCCCTCATCCCAGACTAACCAGCCATCTCTATCAGATTTCTCCATGCCTTTCATGTGTTTATACACTGTTATTAGGTCTCCTCTCATCCTTCTCTTCTCCAGTGTTGATAGGCCTAACCTTTCCAATCTCTCCTCGTACAACAACTGTGCCAAGCTGGGAACCATTCTCGTAGCCGCCCTCTGTACTCTCTCCAACTTTTGAATATGTTTCTTTTTGTGTGGAGCCCACACCACTGAAGCATACTCTAACTGTGGTCGGATTATTGACTCAATCAACGTTTTCACCAACTCCTCGTCCATATAATTGAAAGATATATTTATGTTCTTCACCATTCTATATGTTGCACCAGCTATCTTATTTACATGTTTTTCTGGTGAGAGTGTATCCTGTGTCATTACCCCCAAGTCCTTTTCCTCAGCTGTCTTTTGTAAAACATCTCCCCCCATTCTGTAGTTTCTGGATGGTCTCCACTTACTTTTGCCCATTTCCATTACTTTACATTTGTTGGTGTTGAACTGCATTTCCCAATCCTGACTCCACTTATGTATCCTATCTAGATCTTGCTGTAGTTGCTCACAATCTCCCGGACTCTCTATCTTCCTCATTAACTTTGTATCGTCCGCAAAAATACTTATGTAACTCTCTATCCCCTCCACCATATCGTTCACATATAGTACAAACATGATCGGTCCCAGCACCGAGCCCTGCGGCACACCACTCTTTACGTCTCTCCATGATGACTCCTTTCCTCTAATCACTGTACTCATCTGTCGCCCCACTAGGTAATCCTCCATCCACTTCAGCAGATTTGACCCAACCCCACCATAATTTTTTAACTTCCATAACAATCTCTTGTGTGGTACCTTATCAAAGGCCTTCCTCAGGTCAAGGTACACACAATCCACAAATCCCTCCCTCTCTTGTACTACATCTATGACCCTCGAGTAAAAATTTAACAGATTACCAGTGCAGGATTTCCCTCTCCTAAACCCATATTGAGCGTCAGTTATTATCTTTTCCTGTTGCAAGTGGTTCGTCCACTGGTCCTTTATTATCCCCTCACACAGTTTACACATTACACTCGTTAATGCCACCGGCCTGTAATTAAGAGGATCCTCACTGTTTCCTCCTTTGTATATAGGCACTATATGTGATCTTTTCCATTCCTTGGGAACAGAACCCTCTCTTAAGCTACTTTCTATAATGTCATATACTGGCACCAATACTTGATTCCTACATTCCTTTAGAATCATAGCAGCAATTTCATCTGGACCTACAGCTTTCCTTCCGTCTAGTTTCCCCATTCGGTTTAGTAGTTCCTCCCTCTCCACCACTATATCGTCCAACTCCACCACACTATTTGCTGCTTCTTGATCCACCAACTCGCTCTCTTCTGTAAACACCTCCTGAAATTTTTTATTCATAACCTCACACTTAGCATAATCGTCCTCGTACACTATTCCATCTACCTTAAGCCTATCAATACCTATCTTCTGTTTAATTTTCCCGTTTATAAACCTGTATAACATCTTGGGTTCATTCTTACATTTATTTATTATATTTCTTTCATAATTCATTTCCTCTTGCCTTCTTATCTGAACATAGTTATTTCTGGCTAGTTTATATTCACATCTGGTCTTCTGTGTACTTCTTCTCCGCATTTTTTTCCAGGCTTTCTCCTTCTTCAATCTGGCACTCTCGCACCTATCGTTGAACCAGTCTTTATGACCTGGCCTCCTTTCCTTGTATTTGGGTACATATTTAGTTACACCTTCTTTATAGATCTTTAAAAAAGCGTCATATTTATCCTGCACATTATTAGCTTCAAGTATCTCTCTCCAGTCTATCCTCTCAAAGAACTTTCTTAGATTGACAAAATCCGTCCTTCCATAATTCCACTTGTTCTTCCTGTTTGGTTCAACCCGCTCTATTACGTCACCAACTGGTACAGTCATATCAATCAACACATGATCACTTTTGCCAAGTGGGCTTACATATTTAACACTACTTATTTCATCTGTCCCGCGAGAGAACACTAAATCAAGTCTTGATGGTTCGTCCGAACCTCTGAACCTCGTGTTTTCAGTTACCCATTGTGTCATGATATTTTCCATCATCATTTCAAGTAATACTGATCCCCATGAATCCAAATTTCCCTTCATTTCCAAGTTCTCCCAATCTACTTCTTTACAATTAAAATCACCCATTACTATCAAGTCCCTATTCTCCCTCATCAATCTTTCCAGGTCCTCTTTAGTACCCCTTAGTAATTCGTCATATTCCTCCCTGTTCCACGTATTGGACTTTGGGGGAACATAAACCACCACCACATTTAACATTTTGTTTATCCCCATCGTTACCCTCATTTTCAATATTTCTGCCTTCCCTTTACCCGTTTCAACCTTATCCACTTTTAAGTGAGACTTTATCATTACCATCACTCCACCTCCCCTCCTCCCCACTCTATCTCTTCTCCACACCTTATATCGACCTTCGTTTATTTCGAGCTCCTGAAACTTTATTTCTTCTGACAGCTTGGTCTCTACTATACACATCATATCAGGGTTTTCTTTTCTTAAATAATCCTCCAGTTCTAGTTTACTAGTAATGTAACCGTCTATATTAGTATATGTTATCTTTACTTTCCCTATCCTCTCTCCGTTTTCTTTATTTCCCCAACTTGTTCCATGCACTCCTATTACTTCTTCTTGTACCACTTTTTTATTTGTCCATTTATTACTCTCCAGTAAAACTCGTTCTTCTCCGATTCTGATCTTTGGTCGTTTTTTTCCTTTGATTCATTGACTAGTTCTTTCCTCTTTGTTCTCTCCTCCTCACTTAAGTCTTCCCTAATCCAGACATATTTGTATTCCTCACTCTGTGCTAGTTTCCATGTTCTATCTAAAACTTTCGTAGCTGCTGCCTGGGTCTTGAACTTAATCTTTAAAGGTCTATCGGTGCCTTCATTGTATTTCCCGAGTCTATACATGTGTGTGTGTGTGTGTGTGTATGTGTATGTATGTGGCCTCATGATCAAGTGAAACTCAATTTGGGGCAATAAACATTATCTTTTTTTCCCCTCCAATGAGTAGATTCGATCCCCGTGTACTGAATTTAGTAGGAGGGAGTCCAGTATGATAATAGGGAGAACTTTTTTTTATTGGTAAATTGAAGAGCAATTGATTCCACCAAACTATATCCCAGGAAACAAATGAATCACCACAGTGTTACTATTAGATCATTTAATTTGTGACACATTTTAGAGGATTCAGTAGCCTTTCTCCACCTCAAAAAAAAAATATATATATATATATATAAATAAAACAAAAATAGTTACACAAAAAAACAAAATGACCCTCGATTTTTTCCCTTTAACCACTTGGCCACCTCCCTATCCTCTACTCATTATTAATTCATATGGTTACTTATACTTTTATGATATTCTCTCCCAATACGCCTTGATGGAATATAAACAGAATACATAAATAAACGAAACATTATACCCTTATTGATAATACATTAGAACATCAGCGATATACATTCGTCCATCTATCTATCTGTCTATCTGTCTTTCTGTCTGTCTGTCTGTCCCGGCCGTCTATTAGTTGATCCATCTATCCGTCTGATCGTCCATCCATCCGTCTCTCTGATCATATATTCGTTGCTCTGTCTTTTCATTCATTCATTCTTCTATTCTATCTATCCATCCATCTCTCCGTCCACATAAACGTATCTCTGTCAATTTATCCACCCGTCTCTGTGTCAGTTTATCCACCCATCTCTGTCCATTTATCCACCCGTCTCTCTGACCACATAATCGTATCTCTTGTCAATTTATCCGCCCGTCTCTGTGGCAGTTTATCCACCCATCTCTGTCCGTTTATCCACCCGTCTCTCTGTCCACATGTCCGCATCTCCATTTTTCATTCGTCTGTCCGTTCATCCTGTCATTCCTCCGTCTGTCCCTCCGTCAGGCTAAGCGGTTTCCTGGAAGTCGCAGCGAACGGCCCTTGGGAAATTATGAAGGGCGAGTGTGGAATATGTATTGCTCTGAACATTTTGACCCCTCCCTCCTTCCTTCCCTCCCTCCCACTCTCTCACTTCCCTCCCTCCCTCTCTCTCTCTCTTCTCTCCCTCCCCTCCCTTCCTCACTTTCCTCTTTCCCCACATCTTCCTCTCTCACCCCCTTCCCTCCCCTCCCTCACTCCCTTCCCTCCCCTCCCTCACTCCATTCCCTTCCCTCCACTTCCTCCCTCACTTTTCTCCTCTTCTCTCCCTCCCCTTCTTCCCCCTCCCTCTTCGCCCTCCCTGTATCCCTCTCTCCTCTTTCCTGCTGCTTTCTGCATTTTTTAACCCTCTCCTTCCTTACATCTTCAATTTTTTACTTTCCTTCCATTCCTCCTCTTTCTTATTTCTTATTTCTCGTCTTTTTTAGTTTTTCTTTCTATTTTGTTTTACCTTCTCGTTCCACTCATCATCATTTTCTTACTGTTTTTCTCTCTTCAATTTGTTGTCTTCTTTCCCCTCTTTCTTACTCATCCCTTCAAGATTATTTCATCTGTCTTTTTTCCTTCCTTCCCATCTTGTCTTCTCTTTCTTATTCCTTTCTTAAGCTTTTCTACAGTCTATTTTTCTCTCTTAAAATCTGAATGTTATCTATATCATTCCTTTTCTTTCATTTATATTTCTTATTCTTTTACTTCAGTGTTTACGTTTTACTTCTCTTTTCTCCCTCTCTCCCTTCCTTCCTTCCTTCCTTTCTTCCATCCTTCCTCCTCCCTGGTACTCCTTTCCTTGCTTCAAGTATTATTAATTTCCTCTCGCTCCTGCCTTTCTTCCCCTCTTTCTACTCCTTTCTGTCATTCCCCTTCCCTTCTATTTTCCACTTTCCCCTTCCTTCTATCTTATCTTTATCTTTTCTCCATGTCTTTACTCCAATTCATATTTATTTATTTATTATTTTTTAATCCTTAATTTCTTTACTGTTTCATTCTTTTTATTTATTTATCGATTATGCATATGCATTTTGTATTTTTTTTCTTCCTTTCCACGCGTTTTCTTCTTTCAATTTCCTGTCTGTTCAAATTCTTCCTCCATTCAATATTTTCGCATCCTTCCAATATATTTTCCATCCTGTTTTCAGCCTTAATTCTCCTAACAGGTAAAACCGCATGGTGAATGCCAATGAGCCTCCAAATAAAATATACCACAAAGCAAATTCCGTCGACGGGCTTGGAAAAAAAACAAAACATCTAATTCTCAGACAAAATTCTTCTTTCCCCCTCTAGAGTCAAGCCATCATCAAGCCAGCCAGCCACCATCCTCTTCATCTCACGCCCCCTTCAACACACGCCCGTTTAACCTCGAGAGTCACTAAAACACACACACACACACTCACTGGAAACCTCTTATCATCACCATAACCATCTCCGCTTCCTATTGATATGATTCGCATGCAGGGGAGAGAGATCGTAGGGGGACAATACTGATAAGAACAAGAAGCTGCTGATAAGACTGGATGTAATGAGCTGCTAAAGATGGTTAATTGAGAATGATATAGGTGAAAGTATCATCTGACCAAAGCGATAACACTGCTGATAGGAATGAAGGGATATGCTGATAAGAAATGCAATCTGTTAATAAAACGAACAGAAAGTTTAATTGCAAAAATATACCGTAAATGGAGAAATGCTCGCCAGTTGAGTACAATTTCTACACAGTTAAGGCAAGACACACTGCTGTTAAACGCGATAAGAAAACACTACAATATACTCTGGAGACTGAAGGGTCTGTCTACCACACGAACGCCAATTGTATTTCGTCTTTCATTCTTCTTTCTCTTTTCATTGAGAAACTTTCCTCGGTTCACATTAATTAATAGGGATCCTCTATTCTGAAGCCAAAACAATTTTCATCTTGTTTGACGGTGAACTGAGACTATTTTAGTGAGTGAGGTGTAATAGATTTAGCTGACCGATGCTTTCACGTCTCATTCACGGCAACTTTATTTTCAAAGTTTACGATCATACACGAGACACGATAGAACTTAAAAGACTGCGATTATATTACTAGCCTACTTGAGAGAAAAGTTGGAGGATGAAATGAAATTCTTATCTTGAGCACGGGGCGAAGGAAAGATACATTCACTTAAATTCAATTCCAATGGTTATAGTGTAGAAACAGTCACTCATGTCGAACTCCAAGAAAAAGAAAGTAAATCTAAAAAATACGAGACCTATACAATAAAAAAGTTATTGACGACTCTTTTACCTGTCGAGAAAAATAACCAGAATCTGAAAAGCACAGGACCTACACTGAAAATGTTAACCATAGTAACTGGAGCGATAAGCCAGACGGTACTCTAGGGTGGGAGAGGGGGGAGAGGGGGAGGAGGGGATTGGGGCTGCCTTCACTAGCTCCCAGGGTCTCTATTGTTGTGAAGTACTCGATGGCTGGCTGGCAGGCTAACTGGCTGACTGGCTGGTTGGCTGGCTGGCTGGTTGATTGGCTGGCTGGCTGGAAGGCTTGCTGGGGTAAAATTCACTATACCGGCCGGGGTGTCCATTGTTGTGCACCAAGATAAGAGAGCGATAAGGATATGTCGGTGGCGGGGAGGGAGAAAATTGGTGCTAATAAATCCCATGTGACAGAGGACCCATTGTGGATGAGTTATGAAGTAATGCCTCAGCCACACTCCCCCATTACTGACTCCCACTCTCTTACTCCTCTTTAATTTTGTCTCATTTAGATATTAGTGTTATTATGGTAGTTTTTATTTTTTATTGGACTTATATTGTTATAATATCAACTTCAATTATATTCATTAATCAGAATAGTAGAGATTGAATTATTGTACCTGAGAATGTAAAGAATAACCATTGTTTATAATGGAATAAAGTATCTGAATCTGAATCTGCTGCCCTCAAGGACCCGGTGATCGTTTATGAAAATTGGAGGATTCTGATTCCACCTAACCATGCCACAAAACGAGCTCCTTCTATTTATTTGGTGTTTCGTGGTAATATTTGAAGGACTCCTATATATCCAATTTTCTGACTACATCACACAGTCCCTTACCCCACTCCATATTTTACATATCCCTAATCATGCAACCTATTTACCAGCTGTTTCTTTCTCCCACCTTCTTAACAACACTTTTACCCCAACATCAAATTACCTTCCTTTTTACCTTGTGCTGGTTCCTTCTTCCACCTTCTTCACCCCCACCCCCACACCAGACCTCCTATATTTCTATTCCATACTGCATTTTCTCCTCCCCCCACCCCACCCCCCCACACACACTCCATACCTATGTTTTTGCCACTCCTTACTGTCACTTCCCTTGCCTCCTTGGTATGCTTTACAACCTCTTCACCACACCTCGTACATCCCAGCCGTCTCCTGTCCTACATAATTTCCACCTTACGGATTCCTTCTTCCTTCCCTCGCTTCACAGATCTCCTTTCCTTCATCTTACTATATTAAAATTCATGTGGCTAATGTGGCTATTTTATATACTTGTCTTTGATTCATAAATCTGGCATGTAAACAGTGGGTGTCGTTAGAATGCTTAGTTAGTATAAGAAGGTTAATAACAAATGCAAAGAAGCGTACACCGGATCTACACATAACGCGTCTCGTCAAGTCAGAATTCACCAAGTGGCCCTAATCTTTTACGAGTACAATATTATGTTAGTAGAATTATTGTTCACCTACAGTACACACACAGAACACACAATAAAAAAAAAAAAAAAAAAAACATTCCCACCCATGTACACACACACACACACACACACACATTCCCACCCATGTACACACACATACACACACGTTCCCACCCATGTACACACACACTCGCTAACGCCAAGACTAAACACCCGCTCTCCCACCAAGCTCTTAATCCTATCGGAGTGAGACGCCCAACAGACAGCCACACATGCACGTCACGTCACCACAGAACTCTCTTCTTAAATTCTGACTTAAATTACGGACGGCCTCTACCCCCTGTCCCCCTCCCTCCTTCCCGTCTTCCTGTGCTGTTCATATATCGGGGCTGATTATTATGAGTCCGCTTTTACACTCAGATTAGCAGAGTTCAGAGGAGAGGGTGTGGGTGGTGGTGGTGGTCGTGTGTGGCAAGTAAGGAGCGAGGGACGACTTTAACTGTAATATTTTTAAGGGTACATTATTCGAGCAACTGTTTCCTTCGTTCTCTGTGTTTCATCCTCCATTCTCAGGCCTACACTATGCTGATCCGTTCTGAATAGCAGGCATCCTATATATATACTCAAGAAATTGGTTGTTGGATGGTGGAATTTTACTGTGCCGGAGAATGAGTGAGAGTGTGCATGTGCGACACCCGCTTAACCCTCACGACACGCAATCACTACCGCAGGGGAAGAGTGACTGGGTTGTACATCCTGAAAATTCGAGGGTCAAATAAGCGGGTGTGGCTTATTGAGTTTCCCCGCTCGTGGTTTGGGTGGAGGTGGTGGACAGGTAGGTGGTGGGAGAGAGGGAGAGTGAAGAGTGGTGGGAGGTTGGAAAGAAGTTGATGGGGATGATTGTGGTGGAGGGTGAAAGTGGTTGGTAGTGGTTAGGGTAATGGTAATACAGTTGAGACTTGGAGAGGAGTTGATGAGGAATTAAGTGTATATGACACACACGCACCACAGCTTTTCGTATATTACCAAAGCTCCATCATTCCCCACTCCTCCACCACCATCCAACTCGTCAACTTTCCCTCTCTAATCTGCAGTACCGATTAACGTATCACTCGGCCTTGAGACCTACCCTTTGTTAACTTGGTTTTAGTTGTCCTCCTCAACTAGTTTCTTATTTCTCAGTGGATCAAGGGATTACGTTCTCTCCCTCCCAGAAATTATCCCCCGTCGAGGGTTCTTGCGCAATACACGAGACAATATTCTTTACTAACACCTCAATTTTCATCGAGGGAAAGCCTTATTATTCTTGTTTACCTTTTATGAAGTCTGTGCCACTGACTCGTCACCAATTTACCACTTTCCCAGGCTCATCACTTTGTATCTGGACGTAATATATTTTTTTATGTGAGATGACAGAATACCTTACATCATGGATAAAGTTTACATATATTTTAGAAACAGCGGAATGAAACACTGAAACATAAAATAAGAAACAGACGCCACGTGTGCGTTTGCTGAGTCTGACAGTGTTGAAAAATAACCCCCAACCTGCAGTGGCAAAGTGTGGAGTGTCAGCGTGTAGTGTTATCCCCAAGTCCCTCCTGGTTCCTGGAATGCCCTAACATTTTTCTTACAAGGAGTAGGCGCCGCTTGCTGACGTCCTCATTTTAGCCTTCATTTAATTTAACCGAGTAGTTTATTGTTGGTACATTGGAGACTGGCGATTCTTTCAGGCTTTAAGAGGAAACTGATCAGACGACTTAAATACAGGGAATTTATCAGTTGCTTCAAATGCATCAACACTATACTAACCTCTTCAGACCATATCGGCAAATTGGAGGCTACTGATTCCCCCAAAGTACAGTACTCTGTGTATACTACAAAGCAGCAACTAATAAAGTCGCTTTTGTAGCGTAATTTCGAGCAATCAGTGGCCTACAATTTGACAACACTAACTTAACTAACCTAACAGGATATTGTCTGGCCCACCCTAAAGAATGATGTACTCGTTCCTGGAAAAGAAAATTCCTTAACTAATGAGAGACTCGGCGAAAATGCTAACGGTGTTTGACTTTGTTATCAGGGAGCATGAAGGAGGGAGACAACGAGTCCTTTACCACGCACTGAGCGTTACCTTAAGTTGCTCAAGATACAGAATTTTCACGTTCTATTAAGGGAATCGTCTCTTCTCGGCAAAATTGGTGGGCAGTGGCTTCCTCCAAACTATGCTACAAAACAGAATCCCTACCAGCATTGAGTAAGGTAAGGGAGGATTAATGAAACAAGGAAGGAGAGAGAAAAGTAAAGTTGGGTATAGATGATAGAGGATAAAATAACAACTAGACATGAATAGCGACGGGTAGAACAAAGCAAAGTCGAGTTAAGTACAGTTGGCAGCATAAGTTCGGTTCATTACCACCTACGTATGTATGGGCTATACTTAGTGATGTTGTAACCATTTGAATGTAGAGATGACAGATATACTTCACATGTGGGAAATTACATATGTTGTTAGAATAGAAACTGATTCCTAATGTGGTCATATTAGCGTTATTTAGTAATTGAGACGAACGCGAACTTTTGTTGCCGGCTGTACATACATACATTAGGCAAAGAATAAGTAAGTTAGAGCAGAGCTGAGTAAAGTACCGTTGATTGGAATGGTGCAAAATACAGTACACTCGAGTAGCGCTGAATAAATAACACTAGACTTGACATTTAGGAAAGAACTTTAAAAGAAAACAGAACAGCTGAGTGACAATCTCGAGGGGACAGTGAGATCCTCCTGTTAACTGAATTCTGACGATCAATCAAGACGGATGTAATTATATACTGAAAGGAAAATAAGAGAGTGAGGAGAGAAACAATTGACACATTCAAGTTTTTGTGGCAAGGGATTGTAGGAAGCCTTGTGTGTGTGTGTGTGTGTGTGCGTGAGCCTGTGTATGTGTGTGTGTGTGTGTGTAGTTCCAGGGTGATGACTGAATAGCTGCACTAACTTTGAAAGCGAGTTGTACTGTAAAGGGATCAAGAGAAGAAAGGTTAGGCATAGGAGGGACGGGAGGGGGTAGTGGGGGGGCAGTCTGGTAATGGTGTGAGGGATTACAAAGGATCTATAAACAGCAACAGATCTAGTGGTCCTTGCGAGGCCGTTTGGTTTTACTACGTTTTATATACTCGGAGGGAAAGTATAGTAATGAAGAAGGCTCTTTCCTACCCACCACTCCCTCCAGCCGAAGCGGACAGGAAAGGATGAAATACCATGTAGTATGAAAAACGTATGATATTCAGTAGAAGAGTTGGATGTATGGGTGTGAAAATGTGTGTGTGGGCGCATGGGTGGGTGGGCGGATGTGAGAATGTGTGGGTGGGCGTGTGGGTGGGCGTATGGATATGAGAATGTGTGTGTGGATGGCTGCTTCATGTGTAGTACTTGTAGTTGTATGTTTCTGCGTCAGAGAGCGAATGTGCTTTTTAAATCTGAGCTTCCAGTAACCTGATTATTTTTGTATAGACCTGCGTGTGTAATTTCGTTACTGTGCATGCAGCTTCGTTCGTTCTGCGTGCTCACATTTGCTTACATGTGCTTGCTTTGTACACATTTGCCAGACACTGTTTACCTTTTCACTTTTATGTTAGTGTGGTGGTGTGTTTGTATTAGTGTGTTTGTATTAGTGTTTGTATTAGTGTTTGTATTAGTGTGGTGGTGTGTGTTTCTATTAGTGTGTTTCTACTAGTGTTTGTATTAGTATTAGTGTATTTGTATTAGTGTGTTTGTATTTGTGTTTGCATCAGTGTTCTATTTGTGTGGTGGTGTGTTTGCTGCTCTCGTTTTTTCAGTGTCAAATATTGTCTGCTTCTGCCATTTCTGTGTAAGGTTGTATGTACTGTCATGCATTATCCTGGGACATGGTGATTTACGCCAGGTGGTTGTACAGTTGCCTTCAAGTGTCAGGTTCTCACTTCGAGTTCCCGTCGTGCATGGGTTTGTTTATGTATGTATGTATGTATGTATGTATGTATGTATGTATGTATGTATGTATGTATGTATGTATGCATGTATGTATGTATGTATGTATGTATGTATGTATGTATGTATGTATGTATATTTCTTCGAGTGTAAATGATTCTGAGTGTGTGCAAAGTGGATTACATGTATTCGTATGAGTGAAAAGTCATAGTGTGTGTGTGTGTGTGTGTGTGTGTGTTTAAGGTCGAACGATAGAGGGATTCGAATAAAGTGCCAATGGAGAGAAAGGAGAGGAGAGTGTAAGTGGGTTAAAAAAAAAAGGTGGGTGGGAAAGCCGAGTGTGGGCGAGGGGAGGGAATAAAGAAGGAGGTGGAAGGAAGGAAGGAAGGAAGGAAGGAAGGAAGGAAGGAAGGAAGGAAGAAAGGAAGAAAGGAAGGAAGGAAGGAAGGAAGGAAAGAAGAAAGGAAAGAAGAAAGGAAGGAAGGAAGGAGGGGATAGAGTGGGTGGAAGGAAGGAGGGGATAGAGTGGGTGGAAGGAAGGAGGGTATAGAGGAGGTGGAAAGAAGTAAGGCAGGCTAGGGGGGTCACAACAGTACTGGAGGGAGCCATGTGTGACTCTCTCCCGCTTGTACAACTTTCTCAATTACACTGTCCTCCAGCTCTCATGTCTACTTCTGTGTGTGTATGTGTATGTGTGTGTATGTGTGTATGTGTGTATGTGTGTGTGTGTGTGTGTGTGTGTGTGTGTGTGTGTGTGTGTGTGTGTGTGTGTGTGTGTGTGTACTTATGTGTGTGTATGAGTGTTCTTCTGTGTGTGTGTGTGTGTGTGTATATACTTCCGTGTGTGTGTGTGTATATACTTCCGTGTGTGTGTGTGTGTGTGTGTGTGTGTATGTGTGTGTGTGTGTGTGTGTGTGTGTGTGTGTGTGTGTACTAATTACTGTGTCTGTGGGGCTTGTCTTGTGTCTCTCTGTGCATCCTTTGTGTATCTAACTGGTCGTAAAATTATTTGTGTCCTGTTGCGTCAGTTTATATGCTGATCTGCGCATGCGTGTCCAATACTGCAATGGTTGATACACACACGCACGCACACGCACACTCAAACACACACACTCAAACACATGGGGGACAAACGCACACACACACATACCTCTTTGTTTCTATCTCTGTCTCTGTCTCTGTGTCGAATGTGAATGTTGCAATGGTACACACACACACACACACACACACACACACACGCATGTGTGTGTTTGTTTAAAGTGCCATCGTATCGTAAGTGTAGGCTACTGTGTGTGTATGTGTGTGTGCGTGTGTGTGTGTGTGTGTGTGTGTGTATGTACTGTATGCATGCATGTATGTATGTATGTATGTATGTATGTATGTATGTATGTATGTATGTATGTATGTATGTATGTATGTATGTATGCATGTATGTGTGTGTGTGTGTGTGTGTGTAGCTAATAAGTAATTCAGAGTCAAGCGGCGGACCAGAGGACTTTTAAAATGAACCTCGCAAGCGGGTCATATAAACAGGACAGGGGAGGGAGGAAAGGAGGGAAGTGGAGGAAAGGAGGGAAGTGGAGGAAAAAGTGGCGAAGGAAGGAGGGAAAGAATGAGTGAGGAATGATGAGCAGAGGAGATGAGATGGAAGGCAGGGAGGAGAGAATGTGTGAGGTAAAACGTGATTAAGAAAGGAAGGAAGGAGAGAATGAATGAGTGAGGAATGATGAGCAGAGAAGATGAGATGGAAGGGAGGGAGGGAGGAGAGAATGTGTGAGGTAAAACGTGATTAAGAAAGGAAGGAAGGAGAGGATGAATGAGTGAGGAATGATGAGCAGAGAAGATGAGTTGGAAGGGAGGAAAACAGGAAGGAGTAAGAAAAAACGTGAGGAAGGAAGAAGGGAAATAATGAGTGAGGAATAATGAACAATAGTGATGAAAAGGAAAAGGGAGGTGAAAAATGCTAAAAGGGTGGGAGGAAGAGAAAGAAGAAGAAGGAAAGGATGTAGAAGTTGAAATGTAGAAAACAAAACTAAAGAAACACCAACACACACACAAAAAAAAAAAAGGAGAGACAGATTAAAAAAAAAAAAAAAAAAAAAAAGACTGAAGGCAGGCATTTTCTTATATGCCGGGTTATAGTGTTGTAGGGAGGCAGGGAAAGGCGCTCGTATCCCCCACATAAAGCACTGTGGCCTTGCAATCTCCCACAACACAACACCACATAACAGAACAGAGCAGAACACTACACAAAATAACAGTTCACCACACTACATGCACCACAGCACGACACCACACTACAATACACCACAGAACAGAACACAGAACACAGAACACCACAGAACAGAACACAGAACACCACACTACACCACAGAACACATCATGCTACTCCACACCACACACCACAGAACAACACAACATAACTTTCCACACCACACCACATCACACTTTTCTCTACACCACACTACAGTAAGACACACTCCCACATCATCTACAGTACCAAACAACACAACATACTACTAGTTACTTCATCACATCCTTCTACATCTCAACAACACATCACATAGCATTGCAAAAAGAAAAAGAAGAGGAGAAAGAAGAAAAACAAAGAGAGAGAGAGAGAAAAAAAAAATACACCCACCTAACATTTGCCATCTTGGGTCAGCTCGTGGTCAGCAAACAATGTATATTACTTATTGACTCAGCCACAAGGATTTCCATGCTAAGTTCGTTTTAATTCCAAGTGCCATACGATGCAGGGAAAGATGTATTACTCCAGTACGTGATATTTCCCCAGGATGCTTGTGGATATTGTGTTCAAATCCTCAGGTGATTTTAACTAATAATATTCGGTCCAGTTAAGGGTTTATTAAAGCTTCGTGAGTCCTCCAAAGTATGTCAAGAAACGGAACTTGATTAACGAAAATTATGGTGGTCTGTTGCTTGGAATAGTTTAGAGGAATTGGTTGCTCCATATTTTTCAGCACTGTATTTTCCTCGTCTCACCTGATCTTACTTAACCTAACCTACTATAACCTTACTTAATTTCCTACCAAAATTTAACAAGGAAATAACTATCTTAACCTACCCTACTGTACCCTAATATCTATAACCTACTATATCATATCCAAAACTAACTTAATCTAACACTTCTTGAGTTATAATTATGACCTGGCCCGAACCTAACCTGACATCACCTCACCTCATCTTTCTTACTCTACATTATATTTCCCTATAACCTCGCCAACGACAAGAGATATATTCCCTGTACCCTGAGACCCTTGGAGAAGACAGCCCTCCTCTTCCCGGTCGCGTGAACACTAATGCCCCTGTCAACAAGCCTCCCTCCCTCAAATGTAAACACAGCCGCTGCAGACACGACGCGTTCTGTCAACAGGATAATACACAATAATTCTATTAACTAGTCTTATCCTTTGTTTTTGTTCGTGTTATATCTAGGAAAGTTAAAGTGGAAGTAACTGTGCTGAAAGTGAGGCTAATTTTTCTCAGATATTATGATGGGACGTTTATATTAATCTATATCTATTAAAATAATAATTTCTTGAGTGACTGGAACTGATTGACAGTAGCGTATTTTCATGAAATGTGTTTATATAAAAAGCAAACACACTGACAACATAGCAAAACTTCATTTAATTTTCTTGTCACATTGTACATAGGTTTTCTTACGACTGTGTACCTACAGCCTATGTAAAGCCTTTACTCTTTGTTTCTTAATGATGATGTAATTTGATTCAGCTGGACCGTTAATTATTTTGGTAAAACGCCAAACCTCTACCGACACAAGGCTTATCAAACATTTATGTTAGCCATTCAGTGTTTGGTGCGGTGCTACAACAAAGGCACACACAAAAGGTTAAAAGGCAACAGCTACCGTACGTAACCTTTCCATGTTTGGTGTAGTGGTATTGGAATAGATTATGTAATCACTAAAGGTTAAAAAAGTACCCCTCTGTTAACCTATTGGTGTCTGACGTAGTGATATATCATTCACCTCCTACTATTTTGGACCTACTTCGATCCTCATTAGTGAACTTAAACCACAGGGTGGGGGAGGATAGATCCTTCTTAAAACCTCAATATGACCAATGTTGGGGAACGCACTAGTGTTATTTCCATTAACCTTAGAGTCTCGTCTTTCAAGAGGGATTATAAGGATCACCTCCATATAGCGTTTATGTGAGGCAAAACCACTAGAAGTCAAGGGGTGTTATAAGAAACGTCTACTGTGTGTCTGTCCAGATGGTGTGTGTATTGGGTAAGGCCGGTGTGTTGTCATCAGAAAGAGACAGAGGGCTGGGAGTATTTTGGTGGGTTTGGTGGTGGTGGTGGTGGTGAGGGTGGGGGGGTAGGAGTCGTAACTTTGCACGAGTGATGGTCCGCACGTGGGTTGGTAGCAGGAGTAGGAGTAAAAGCAGCAGGAAGAGGGAGTAGGAGAAAAGCGAAGTAAAAGGGAAAGTAGTGGAGGGAGTATTAGGAAGAGATGTAGGAGGAATACAAGTGAAAGGAGTACTATGATGGAGGGAAGAAGTGGAGGGGAAGGAATAATAGGAGAAGTATCCTGGAAGGTCAGGAATAATAAACAATGAAAGAGAGAGAGTAGAAAAGTAAATTACGGAAGGCAGAGATGGAAAGACAGACAGATAGAATTTCTCGAAGCATGGATAAAAAAACCAGGTATGGCTGAAGGGTTGAAAGTGAGTGATAGACCAGGGACAGAAGGAACACCACGATTGCTGAAGATCTGCCTACATCATTACAGGCAAGAAATATTACCTACGATGGAAGACGAGGGACCAGAGGGTTAAAAAAAATATAGAGAGAGTGTCAATGAAATGGTGTGGAGAAAGGCAGAGAGGATTAGATTTTTATTGATGGATATTAGGCGCCGCAACATCGAGGTCCTATAGCGCCAGAAAAAGGTGATAGAGCGGTGTGACAGCAAGCAGGAATGAAATAAAAAGAAAAGGGGGACAGTTGAAGAACTGAAAGCTAGTGGCTGGGGCCGAAG
>JAWZYT010006465.1:5000-35000 GCA_034508575.1 Petrolisthes manimaculis | reverse complement strand
CAATCCCTCTCAAAATCGGCGGCCCAGGGTTTAGTTCCCGGGTGTGGCAACTTACTGTTACTTTAAACACGGATTTATTAGATTATGAGTGTCTTCTTCTCCCTTCTTGTTACACTTTCGTTCATTCCAACTTAGAGTCTCCCGTCCTTGTCTTCTTTCACATTCAAAAGAACAGTTCGGTATGTTTGCCATCGCTACTTGGGACGTTTAAATGGTGTAGATAAAATATTTAGCAAGAGTTTTGTTTTGTTAAACTGGAGGGTTCAAAATTCTCCAAACTATGTCAAGGTGATTTGTTTCTTGGGATAGTATGGAGGAATTAATAGCCCTCAAATATACCAAAAAGAGTTTCTCTCTGTAAATGAGGTGAACCTTGATGGCTCCAACCGATCACATTCGATCATACATGAAAAAAAAGTTAATAATGACGAGGTATATTAAAAAGGACTCTGTATAGCCTAATTATTGTGTGGTTATTATAATGTTACTGTTATAAACTAATGACACGTTCCTACTTTCTCATCCATCTCCTAATCTTGTTTTCTTTTATTCTACTCTGTCACACCATTACCATACCATATTCGATTCTCTACCCTTATTTTATCTCCTTCACCTCTAGTATTAGGAGAAGAAGACACACTCGTGGTGAGGTTGTTTACGGTTCAGTGTTGGCAGGAAGAATAAATATAGCTGGTCGTTACCATATAGACGAACGCTTGGGTGAGAGAGAGAGAGAGAGAGAGAGATGAGAGAGAGAGAGAGAGAAGAGAGAGAGAGAGAGAGAGAGAGAGAGAGAGAGAGAGAGAGAGTTAGTGTGAATGGTCATTACTTGTCACACATGGAATATACTATAGAGCCAGTCAGATAGATGCACACTTCACCTCTTCCTCCTCACACTCAATTGTATCACGTTACTCACAAGGAAAGAACCAAATGCAAGGAGTAAAATACAGGAAGATGAACGATGGATTCTTTTAACCTCAACTGTATGGAAGCAGACAGAGGACGAGGAGTGGCTGCAGACTGAGAGCAAACGTGGGAGAGAGGCAGCCAAGTTTGTTGAGAGAGAGGGTGCGGATGGATGGATGGATGGATGGATGGGGGAGAGGAGTATCATGGTGAGAGTATTGGGAGAGCTGGAGTTTATACATGGTAGAGAGTGGGTAGATGGGAGAGGAGTAGGAGGAGGAGGAGGATGTGGATTGGTGGGTGAAATAGAGTGGGGAGAGATAGGGTAATGGGTGGATGATGGGAGAGGTACGGGGATGAATGGATGAGTGAGTGAGTTAGTGAATGAGGTGGGTGGAGTGGGAGAGTTACAACTTTTAGGTAGGGAGAGGATGGAAGATGGGGTGGGTATTGGGAGAGGGAAGGAGAGGTGTTTAGAGGAGTGGTAGGAATGAGACACAGGATTTGAAGGGACAGGAGGTGACAGGGGAGACTGAAAAGTTTGGATGCTCGTCCCTATAGTATAGAGGGTTGTGGAATCGGGAAAGTAGGAGAGAGAGAGAGAGAGAGAGAGAGAGAGAGAGAGAGAGAGAGAGAGAGAGAGAGAGAGAGAGAGAGAGAGAGAGAGTTAGATGGATAGATAGATAGATAGATAGATAGATAGAGAGAGAGAGAGAGAGAGAGAGAGAGAGAGAGAGAGAGAGTTAGATGGATAGATAGATAGATAGATATATAGATAGATAGATAGAGAGAAAGATAGATAGATAGGTTGGTACACAGTTTGATACGTGGATGAAACGATGGTTGGAAGGTTGGTAAGGAGATGTAATGACAGATATATAGTGTAAATATCATGATAGATAAACTGAAAGAGGAAGTTTGGAGGCTACTGATTGCACTAAATTATACCCACCAATCATGTTACCTCACAATACTTATAGATAATTTGATACACGATATAGTTTATAAGAATCAATACATTCCGGCAACATAATTACTTCCTATGAACACTTAATGGCCCTCAGCGATCTATACACTCATTTTTTCCACCATATAATTGGTTCCATACACACGTGGGTAAAAACATCTATACATGAATCTCCATCATTAAGAGGGATAAAAATAATTGGCAAATCAGTAGACAAACATTTCCTCCCATAGGATACCACGAAACAGATCCTATATCGAGGATGTTCGTTCCTTATCCCACACTGGAGGAATGAAAAAAGTCCACATTACCGACTGACTGAATGGATGATACAGTATTACAGCTGATGTCTGACGTGTGTGGGAAGGGAGGACAGAGAGCCAACCACCAGCTACTGACTGAGCCTTTGATATGCTTTGATAACCAGACTTTTCCTATAGCAATAGTAACCCTTATTTAGTGAGGGATGACTCTGCTACACAACCCACACGCAGCTAATGAGGGGCGATGCTCTCTCGGATCAAAAGGTTCGATTACATGCCAGTTCTTTCGCTAATCAGCCGGATAAACACGCCATGAATAGCCAAATATTAAAGAGAGGGGGCGGGGGGGGGGTGGGGGGGGGAGGGGTGTTATGTTCAGCGGTGGGCGAAATGAGAGGAAAGGGATTAGTGATTATTTCGTCCAAGTAGTGCCAATATACAGCTTAGTGACCTCTGGGGGATCTGTTTCGTAGCACAAGTTAGAGGAATCAGTTGCCTTCTGTGTTGTTGTTGATGATGATGATGATGATGTGATGGATTAATATAATTCCACCTCAACTGGACTTAACAAGGGGGGGGAGGGAGGGGGGGAGGTGCGGATACAAACCCAGATATGTATAAATTAGTTGTATTTTTTTTTAATGATTTTGTGTTTTATATATTATATTTATTTAATGTTTAAGATATTTTTTACTGTGGTTATTGTTCATGTAAATGTATGCTTAATTAAGGTGCCTGTAATAATGTAGGCAAAATGTATCCTCCAAACTAAGCCACCAAACAGAAGTTACAGTATATACAGTGGAAATGTGTTTTGAACCATAATTTGGAGAAACCATTAGCGTTCACTTTTGCGACATCACAGATCCGTGAGTAATACGTATAATGGCTGTGGTCAAATGATGATGGTGGTAATAATGGTGATCGCTGTGGTCATTATTGTTATCAGTATTGGTATCACTGGCGGTAATGGACATCCAATCCCAAGTGTTTTTTCATACATACAAACAACATGTCGAATAATTAGTTCCTTGTCAACATGTAGGTCATATTGTTGATAATGATTCAGTAGGATTATTTGTATGCTTAAATAATAGATACTATATACACGATAATAATTTTAATAAGGATTTATTATTATTATTTTATTTTTTACTCTTACTAATATTATGACAATTATTACTATTATTACTTATATTACTATAACTATTATTATTATGATTATTATAATTATTGTTATTATTATTATTATTATTATTATTGTTATTGTTATTATTATTATTATTATTATTATTGTTATTATTATTATTATTATTACTATTATTATTATTATTACTATTATTATTATTATTATTATTATATGAAAATTACCCTTTCATCATGTGTAAAGCAGAATTTCAAATGTTTGTCTACTCCCACTCTCAATTTAGTGATTTAAGGGGGAAGTTTTGTGTTTGTAATTCTGGAGCAATAGAAGCCTCCAAACTATTCCTAGCAACAGAACACCATTATTTTTGCTCTTCTGATCCTGGTTCCTAGCATATTTTGGAGGAATCAAGGCTCTCCAATGTACCAAAAACGAACTACCACCTTAACCTGGCCTTCTCCTCCATACTAGCGTGTCTTGGCCCCGTCCAGGTTGATTTGAACATTACATACAAACATCTCCTTCACCTCTATAGTAAATCCGACCCCTTGATAATGAAGCGTCAAGCGTAATCCCCCAACAATTGGTTCATTTGGTTAATCCCTTGACTACTGCCTGGGGATTTTCCTTCGTTAAAGAAATAATAAATAAATAATACACACAAAAATAATGAAAAAGAAAAAATCCTCAGAAACTAGTCGTGATATTAAGGGCCTAGAATACTTTTGGTAAATTAGAAGCATTGATTCCTCCAAAGTATACCAGGAAACGGGAACAGATTAACACAAATATTGATGATCTGTTGCTTGGAATAGTTTGGAGGAATCAGTTGCTCCAGATTAACCAACACTGGACTATCCCATTTAAAGTAGGACAGGGGCCATTTATTTACAGTATATTTTGTCCTTGAGAACATCTGTCTTTTGTTTTAAGGGCAGGATACAGTGTTGGTAAATCCAGAGCAAATCATTCCTCCAAACTATTCCAAGCAACAGGCCACCATTATTTTTGTTCATTTGGTCTTGTTTTTTGGCATACTTTGGAGGAATCAAGGTGCTCCAATGTACCAAAAGTATACCATCCCCTTAATATTACCTTCCTGAATATGAATGAGTGTTTGTTCTCTCTACTAAACTTAAAAAGGAAGGAGGGAAAGGTTGTGTATAGGGAAACTAGAGGCTACCCAATCCTTCAAACTCGTCAACAAAACTGACCTACCATCCGTATATATTCTGTTTTTTGTTAAGGTTTGAAGGACTTAGTAGGAAACAACACTATCCATAACTTCCATTAATATTGGAATCTGGGTGGAAGGTGCATGTATTTTTTTTCATTATACAGGTAATTATTAAAAGGTATATAATCCGACAGACGAAGCGTTAATTCCCCAAGAGAGACAAACAATAATAATAATCACACTTGTTTCTGGACCTACGGAGCTTAATAAGGAAACTATTGTAGGGTTTACTCAGAATTTTTAGTCGACTGATTTTCCAATATATATATACATTTTCTCGCTGCTTTAGAGAGAGAGAGGGGGGGGGGGGGAGAAAGTATGTGTGTGTGTGTGTGTGTGTGTGTACTGAGAGACAAAAGCTGCATGGGTCTTCCTTCTGTTCGAAAATTTCTGACACACAACTAATCACATTTTTTTCAGTTTTCATGGACTAGAGAAATACGCACGTCTCGAGTCTATGTATATCGCGTGCCTTGGTGAAGCAAACGAGGCGACAGGACTTTTGCCGCCTACTGTACCTGTCTGTTTTATATTTCTTTGTGACATGATAGAAGTGGTACTACATCCCACTCTGGGTTAGGACGGGTCTGTAACAATATAAATATATATTTTTTTTTCTGGCTACACAAACATGACGGCACACTCGTATATTTTGTAGCGATACTCGTACGGTATATGCATTTTCCTGCCCCGTCTATCATGTATGTATGTATGTCAGTGTTGGCTGGCGACGTTACACTCAAACTAGATTAAATGGTTTGTCACAGCTGTCAGACGGGCCGCGAGAAATGAATGAAATGTACTACAGTGTTCCCAATTTTTCTATCGCTGTCACTCGCCTGTTCACGGGAGCCGAGCCGAGCCGAGCCCAGCCTAAAGAGCCGAGTAGAGCCGAGAGAGTCGCACCGAGCCAAGAGAGCTGAACCAAGTCGAACCGAAAGAGCTGAGCCGAGCGGGGGGACTTATTTTTTACATCTTTAATAGAAATAACATTGTTCTTTTTTCTTGTGTTAAAAATCTTCTTCAGACGATTTCAGATTATTTTTTGCATCATAAATTGTTAGATATTGTTGTCCCGTATTATTTGGTATGAAATATACAGTCATATACAGTCAGTTTAGTAAAGGTCATGAACCCCGGTTAAACTGAACTAACGAATCTGAAACATTTGTTGACTGAAATAGAGATATGTGTAGGTTGTTTCAGATACCCAGAGTCGAGGTTACTTGGAAGCTAGAAATGACCCCCGACTTTTGGGAGTGACTGTACATTGTAGTTAAGGTGTTTTTTGAAGGAGTTTATAGCCTTTGGTTGTCACTAGTGGTTCTCTCCAACAAGTAATATCATCGGGTGTTATGAGACCAATGTATTGTTTGTTAACCATTGTTTTATATGATGAAGCGTTACGTCGATGTTTCATAAAGGGAATATTTTGTTATTTGTGTCTTATTTCTTAGTTTTGTTCTTATTGGGAATTGTCTCGGATAAAATTATTAGCGTTGGAAGGTTTTTTTTTTCAGGAAATGAATTCAGTATGTCATGTCCTGAGAGACTTTGTTCAAACAGCATGGTAAAAAAAAAAAAAAAAAAAAAAATCTCTAACCAAAACTGCATCAAATAATTCTATCACGCTACGCAGACTTGGTGAATATTTTAACCGCACACATGCAGCTGATATCTCTGTCCATCCGCTCTAGTATAAAGTACATACACACATACAGCTCAGGCCCAACAACACGCATAGATTGGATAGAGTGGAATTATATGCCGTTTGTCCAGTCAACTTTCCCTCTGTTTCTGATAATCTGAAAGTTGAATCATGCACTCAATCTCTCACTTCCTTTGATTTCTCGCGTCATGTAACATTCGCTAAGCTACTCAGTTTCACCTCTTTTTTGTTCAACTCTCTAATGCACAGTTTAGTCGGTATTCTCAGTCTGTCATCATTTTTATACACAAATGGTCAGTCAATTCATCCATCTTTCTCCCTAACCACTACGACTTTTGCTTATTCAAACGTAATGTAATCTAGGCATTTCGTACAAAATATGGCATGTTTTAGGTTCCTTCTCACTCTTTGTTTGACAGGAAGGGGAACAATATGCCTTTAGTTCTCGTCTGCTCCAAAAAAGTAAACTAAATAAATAAATATTACATTTCCTGCTAATCCAAGACTTGAGACGAAGGAATCAATTATTTTTCTCCTGGGAAGAACATAATTATATGTGGATGTAGGCTATAGGTCAATAGGTCCCTCCTGGTGTTACCTCCCCCCCCCCCCCAACTCCCTTCTATTCCCCCCATGTTTTGGCGCCGTGTAGCCTTGATCGCTCTTTCCGAGAACTCGCTTCAAAACATTTCAATATTTACAGCTTTGGTTAAGGTAGAACTGAACCAGGTTTAATCACTTTACACATTCATTTGCGATATTTTTTCTTTTTTTTCTTTTTCAAACTTCACTGAGCATTCACTTTTGTGAATGTATGCAGTATATCCCGGTATTCGGTATGAATATACCCTATATACGAATATATGTTCATTTATTTGAATATAATAAAGTATATAATTATACGTTTAATGTTTCTTTCGCATTAGTAATGTATAGATGTATAATGTATGTGTGTGTGTCATACCGGATAGTAGTAAAAAAGTCAATGAACTGTGTGTGTGTGTGTGTGTAATGGTGCGGGGGCGTGTGTTTGGTGTCGTATTGACGTGTGTGAATGTGTGTGTGTGTATTGGTTTGAATAGGTGGCTGCCTTTATACAACAGTAGATGTGTGCGTGTGCATTTCTTTTTTATGTTCCTACACTGGACGTAGGCTTCATGAAGCCCGTTAAGTATTAAGTATATTCCTCTGGCTTTCCTTTTTCATCAGACAATGCAAACTGTGACACTCCTCATAACAACGGTAATTTGCTTACTGATTCATGTAACCAATATGATCTTGTCATTCAGATAATATGTGTGTGTATGTATGTATATGTATGTATATGGTGTGTGTGTGTGTGTGTGTTGTGCCGAGTGGACGTGTGGTCGTGAGCTCCGTGACATAAATTCCCAGTGGTGAAGCACCAAGATTGGTGCTAGTTTGTGTCACCTGTGGCTTATTGCTTGTCGCTATGGTCGGGAATGAAACCACGCCGGACTTATCACACCTATGTTTGGAGTGTCTTAAGCCTGAGAAAGACAAAAATGGCAAGTGGTTAAGGTGTTTGAAATGCTCGGGATCAGCTCACTCGACTTGTTGCCGAATGGCGGGGTTGAAAGCGGAACCGCATGAAATAAACTGGATCTGTGATAAGTGTGCTCCTGGAATTAGAAATGAGTGCGCTGGAGGATATGAAAAATCTGTGAGTAGTGAAATAAGTGAAATGAAACAAGACATAATGGAAATGAAACTATTGTTGAAAAAGCTACCAGGAATGAGTGAATTGGCGCCGGAAGTGGTGGCCGATGTGAGCCGGGCGGTGAGGGGTGTGGTGGAGAGTGCAGTGGAGGCGTGTGGTGGTGGCAGTTGTGTTGATGATAAGGGAACGTGGGCTGAGGTGCTTACTAGAGGAAATAAGAGGAAAATGAAGCAACAACAAAAGAATCTCTTGATTGTAGAGTCAGGTGATAATGAGAATGCTACTGACAGAAAAGAGGAGGTAAGTCAGGCCCTTGATGAAGTTCAGATTTTGGATACAAAATTTACAAGTAAGGGGAAGATTGTTATGAATTTCGAAACAGAGCAAACTAGAAAACAGGCACAAGATAAGCTTCAGGGATTAGGAGATTTTAAAATTTCTTATGGAAGGAAATTGTATCCAAAAATCATGGTCTGTAATGTGGGGAACGAGGAGAAAAGGGAAACAATAATTGAACATATTATTGAGAGGAATGAATATTTGGACTCCGTTGTAGGAATTAGAGACAAGATGAAGGTTATATTTGATAAGCCAGCTTCTGGAGGGACCACTCATTATGTTATCAAGTGTGATCCGGAAGTGCGGGGACTCATTTACAAGGCGGGCGATAAGGTGAATCTGAAATGGGGAAGGCACCATGTGTATGACAGATATTTAACCTTGATGTGTTACCATTGTTTAAAATTTGGCCACAAGAAAGACGCATGTCCTGTCAAAGGGAGGGGTGAAGCCCCTACGTGTTTCAAGTGTGCTGGTGGTCATGATGGACACTTGTGTAGGGTTAACGAGAGGAGGTGTGCAAACTGCCGTGCTGCTAAAAGACATGATGATCACAGTATCAGCGCTCTGAACTGTCCCATTTTTTCGGCTGAGCTCATGAAAATTAGGAGTAACACAGACCATGGGTACTGATGTCGTGGGGTTAAATTGTGGATTGTTAAATGTTCAGTCAGTTAGAAATAAGACACTAGAAATTAGAGATACAATAAATGAGAAACAACTGGATTTATATGGAATCACTGAAACTTGGTTGACCAATAGCGATACTGCTGTTATTGAGGAGATGACACCTCCAACACACACTTTTTTACACAACCCCAGGCAAGGTCGTGGGGGTGGTGTGGGTTTATTTATTTCAAACGCGATAAAGAAAATAAAAAAATGCAATCTTGGAGCAAAAAATACATTTGAAGTGTTGCAAGTGGATTGTGAAATTAATGGTAACAGAACGACGATTATAACTGTTTATAGACCACATGCAAGTGTCAGTGAATTTATTGAAGAGTTTCGATTATATTTAGAGGAAATTGATTTGGTCAGTACAAGTGTACTCATTTGGGGCGACTTTAATTTATGGCTAGACGATTTAGAGGCTCGGTATGTCCCTCTTTTTATTGAAACTTTGGCGACGTTCAACCTGGTGAATAAAGTTGATAAACCAACATCAGCGTGTGGACATATCATTGACCTGGTGTTAGCTGATATATCAAGTGAGATTGTCCGTGATCTTTGCGTGGCTGAAATGTGTTCCCTTTCGCCTGTTCATAAGTTCGTGATGTTCAAACTGGCTCTGGTGCAAAACTTGAAACAAATACAAACCATTAAATTCCGATCCAAGAGGAACTTTGAGTGTAATGTCTTGGTGTCGTATATTTGTGACAAAATGATTTCACAATATAGTGATCATTGTAATCATCAGTTACCAATGAAAGAAAAATGCATTGATTGTTTATATGATTTGTATAACACCACAATTAAATGTGAATATGAAACTATGTGCCCTATGGTCACGAAAAAAGTAGTGATAAAAGATGATTCACCATGGTTCAATGAGGAAATTCTGAAAGCAAAACGAGAAAAGAGAAAGAGGGAAAGACTGTGGTGTAAGTATCGGACGGAACAACGAAAAATCGACTATAATCAAGCTCGGAACTTTGAAAAGAGACTGATTACTGCGAGAAAACGAGAATTTTATAGTGACAAAATTTTGCAAGCTGGCCCTAATATCAATAAACTTTATAAAGTGCTAGACAAACTAACTGGAAACAAGAAGAAACACAAATTACCGCAGGGTTATTCTGATATTGAGCTAGCGAATGAATTTTTAGAGTTTTTTGATAACAAGATAAGGAGAATTACTTCTACTTTTTGTGATCACCGAGCAACGGTGACTGATGACATCCCTGTGGCTGCCGAAAGATTATCGTCTTTTCAAGTCGTGAGTGATTCGGAAGTGAGTGGTGTTATCAAAAATACAAAATTCACATACTGTGCCAGTGACCCCATGCCCATGGGTTTAATCGCCAGTGGTGAAAATTTTGGCCGGCTGGTGTCTATCAATACTAATATGATAAATTTAAGTATTTCGAGCGGTGTTTTCCCAAAATCTGAAAAGACTGCAATTATTAAACCAATACTGAAGGGGAACTTGGACCCCCAAAGTTTAAGCTCCTTTCGTCCAGTATCAAATTTGACTTTCCAATCGAAAGTGCTTGAAGGTGTAATTTTAACACAACTTAACAGGCACTTGGACACTGTAGGGGCGATTCCCGACAACCAGTCTGCATATCGTTGTCTGTACTCGACTGAAACGGTGTTGTGCTCTGTGGTGAGTGACATGCGTGCTTTATTGGATGAAGGAAAGTGTGGACTGCTGTTTCTACTGGACTTGAGTGCTGCGTTTGATACAGTGGTGCACGATGTATTACTTCGAGTTTGTGCAAACGTAGGCGTGGAGGGTGCTGCTCTTTCTTACCTAAAGAGTTATCTTGATGGTAGGTCCTATTGTGTACAGATAGGTGACAAGTTTTCTGACTTGAGACCGTTAAAGAAGGGTGTGCCCCAGGGAAGTGTACTGGGCCCCGTATTATTCAGTTTGTATACAGCTGACCTAGCTGTGGTACTGGAAAGGCATAGAGTTAAATACAAATTATTCGCTGATGATACGCAGTTCTATATATCTGTGGCTAATGTACGCAATGCTGAAGATCAGTTAAGTGTGATATTGACGGATGTAAGGAGATGGATGAACTCGAGACAGTTGAAACTAAACGAGGACAAAAGTGAGTGCTTATTCGTGGGCCGTAAGTTGGACCAAGAGAGGATGAATGTTCAGACTCTAAGAGTAAATAATGCTGACATTTTAGTGAGTGATGGTGTAAAGAACCTTGGGGTACTGTTAGACAGAGAACTATTAATGAAGGATCAAATAAGTCACACAGTAAAAGTAGCTGGGTATCATCTGAGAAATATAGCATTCGTAAAGAAGTATTTGGATAAAGATTGTATGAAGAAATTGATCCATAATCATGTTCTCAGTAAAATTGATTATTGTAATTCATTATATTATGGTCTCCCAAACTACTTGTTAAGGAAACTACAGATTATTATGAACAGAGCTGCGAGGCTTATTAAGGGCAGATCGCGAAGAGACAGAATCACCCCTGAATTAATTCAACTACATTGGCTTCCGATCAAAGCAAGAATTGTGTATAAGCAGTGTGTGATGGTGCATCAATCGATCCGGTTTGGAAAGCCCAAGTACATGAGAGATTTGTTGATGGATTTCCGAAACGACTCAGACATGATCTTGCGTCATAGCAATGAAGAAAATCGACTACTAGAACCGAGGTTCCATAGAGAGGCCGGTCGACGAGCATTTGTAAACAGTGCTCCAAGATTATATAACAGTCTACCTGCCAATGTTAAAGCGGCGGAGACTGCTGACATTTTCAAGAGAAGACTGAAGACTCATCTGTTCACTGCGGCATATGATTTGATTAACGAAGTGATAAAAGAAGAGTATAGTTGTTGATTTGTTGAGGGCTGCTTCGAGAGCCGCTTCATTGTGGCTGTAAGCATCCAGGATTATACACTCAAGTAACTCAAGTAAGTATGTGTATGTGTATTAGCGTGAGAGAATTGATTGATGTTGTGTGTCTGTTTTGTTGAGAATAATTGTGGTAGTGTACGTATGTACTATTTGGGTAGTATGAAAGCATATATCAAACTTGCGAGCTTGTATATAAACCTGCTGTATACTCTCTCTTACTCTCTCTCCTATTGATCACCCAAAAGGAAAACTTGGCGTGCAAAATACATGTTTATGTACATGTTTATAATCAGAGCCTGTTGCTTGTGGATTAATGAAATAATATTCAAATTTAACGAAAGTATTGTAGATAGTACAGCTAGTATAGCCTAATATTTGTAACATAAAATTAGCTTAACTTTTAACTTTTGAATGCTCCAATTCTGGTAGACTTTTGATTAGGACTGACTAATCCATGTCCAAACGTTGTTAACATGGAACCCTTCGACAATCTGGTCCTCGGGAGTCTCTCCTGACCGTGTTTGCTACTACAACCTAGATTCGCACTAGCGGCAATTCCGGACCAGCTCACGCTCGATCCTTCGTCGCAAACCGCCACGCCCACCTACCCTCCAGGGCATATGAACGGGAGGCAAGCAGCCCTCGTGCCTGATTGCCATCTGTCGTTAACTGGCAGACGTGTGACAGAAGGTCTTAAGTGCCATCCATTTTCAGGGTCACTTGCTTCGGCAGGTGAATTGTCACACACTCCTTAGCCTTAGAGGATGCCGACTTCCATGGCCACCGCCATGTTACTATAATAGTCTGTTTTTTTACTGCTTTGTAGTATGTATATTAATGATATGTTTAATGATAATAATTTATTGCCATGAGGATACAACTTTCATAATATTGGTATATTTTGCCCTCATTACTTTTCTAAACTCTGTTCAGTAATATATTTCCGCCTCATTTGCTAAGATGAAGACCCATTCATCACACTAAAACCTTACGCTTTTTGTTCTTACCCTCCTTTTTATGGGAATATTCCTTCTTGCTTTTGGACTCAGGAGGGACGAGCCTTAGGTTGCTCACGAGCTTCCTGACGGGGGTAGCCTTACCCAAACCGTCATTAGCAAAGACAATCAACACGGTCTGTTCGAGTAGTTCTGGCCTGCCTCTGATTTTAGCTGCCCTTTCAGTCTGCATCAACACACCTTCGGATTTGCTTAGTTTCCTGGTTTTCCTGCTTGATTTCTTTCCTGACTTCCTGCTTGATTTCTTTCCTGACTTCTTGCTTGATTTCTTTCCTGACTTCTTTCCTGACTTCCTGCTTGCTTTCTTTCCTGACTTCCTGCTTACTTTCTTTCCTGACTTCTTGCTTGCTTTCTTTCCTGACTTCTTGCTTGCTTTCTTTCCTGACTTCCTGCTTGCTTTCTTTCCTGACTTCTTGCTTGCTTTCTTTCCTGACTTCTTGCTTGCTTTCTTATCTGCCTTCCTGCTTGCTTTCTTTCCTGACTTCCTGCTTGCTTTCTTTCCTGACTTCTTGCTTGCTTTCTTTCCTGCCTTCCTGCTTGCTTTCTTTCCTGACTTCCTGCTTGCTTTCTTATCTGACTTCCTGCTTGCTTTCTTTCCTGACTTCCTGCTTGCTTTCTTTCCTGACTTCTTGCTTGCTTTCTTTCCTGACTTCCTGCTTATTTTCATGGCTTTCCTGCTTGCTTTCTTTTCTGACTTACTGCTCCTTCCTTTCTTTGCTTTCTTTGCCTCCTTTGCTTCCCTTGCTTTCTTTGCCTCCTTTGCCATCCTTACCCTCTCCTTTACCCTCTTTCTAACCATCGCTTTTATCTTCTTTTGCCTTCTCTTCTCCTCACGTAATTTCTTTGGTGATTTTTTCCTCTCCGGCCTCTTCCTTCTCCATCTCTTCCTTTGTTCCATCTTAAATGCCTTCCTCCTCCTACCCCTCCTACTCAGGGCATTCCTCTTGGTCCTCTTGCATTCCTTCTTCACTTCCTGTTTCTCTACGCTCTTTCTAGCTTTCTTTATTGGTTTTTCTACGCTCTTTCTAGCTTTCTTCACTGGTTTCATTACGCTCTTTCTAGCTTTCTGCACGCTCTTTCTGGCTTTCTTTACGCTCTTTCTGGCTTTTTCCACTGGTTTCTTCACGCTCTTCCTAGATTTCTTCTCGCTTTTTCTGGCTTTCTTTATGCTCTTCCTAGATTTCTTCTCAGGTTTCTTCACGCTTTTTCTGGCTTTCTTTGCTGTTTTCTTAACGCTCTTCCTAGCTTTCTTAACAGGTTTCTTCACACTCTTTTTAGCTTTGCTCACTGGTTTCTTAACGCTCTTCATAGCTTTCTTAACAGCTTTCTTCACGCTCTTTTTAGACTTTTTCACTGGTTTCCCTACGCTCTTTCTACTTTTCCTTACACTTGTTGGTTTCTCCACGCTCTTTCTAGATTTCTTCATTTGTTTCTTCAAGCTCTTTTTGGCTTTCTTCTCCTCCTTTATCGCTTTCTTCATCTCTTTCGCTTCCGTCTTCTTCTGTTCCTTTCTTACCAAGCGTCTTGCCATGGTGCCAACATCTTTGACGGGAGTGTCAGCCATGGCCGCCAAATCTCCTTGTGCTTCTTGGTCACCCTCTTGTTTATTCTGCACCTCCTCCTCTCCCTGTGCTTCCAGTCTATCTATGTCGTCCTCTTCCTCCCTGGTGTCGTAGTTGTGAGTCTTTTGTTGTACCCCAAAGTCAGACATGCCCAAATCCACCTGTTGGGCTTGGCTCTGTGCTCCCAGGCACCCCACTAACACCATCGCCACCAGCCATGCACCAAACATCAAGTTGTCATAAAATTTCATAGTGATATTTTTTCTTCGTCTATTGTTTGAAATGGGTCTATGTTGTTGTTATTTTCAATTGGGAGAAAGAATGAGAAAGAAAGAGAGATTGATTAATAGAAGAATATAGTATTACGTTGAATATACAAACAGTAATGGTAGTGCAATACTCAAGGAGATATTTACCGCAGAAGAAATGAAGAGAAAGGATAGCAGCCACCTTGTTGATGGAAGAACAAGGAGTGTTGACGATATGACAGACCCAATCGAGAGACTATATTTAAGGGAGACAAATTCGTTTCCATTACGTATTGCCTTACTCCAATTCCCAGCAGACATCTTCACTACCATGTTCACTAACCCGTTCACCAAATATCTTAATTTACTCAACTCACCAAACATCTCCACTACCCTGCACACCAAACATCCCCACTAACCTGTTCACCAAACATCTCCACTAACCTGCACCCCATAAGGGAAGTACTGCCTGCGGAGACATGGGCAGTACTTCAAGAGCTCCAGTAAGGGCCCTCAAATCTTTTAAAACTACGGGTGTGATACCTATATTATTTATTGCCTGACCCGTCACCTGAGTCTCCTGCGTCGCCACACTAGAGAGGACACACACACACACACACACACACACACACACACACACACACACACACACACACACACACAGAAGAACGTATTGATTGTCGCCTCTTTTGTCTTATCCTCTCGCCACGCAATCAGGATTGAGTGTCGCTCATGTATTTTTTTTCATCTGGCAAAGTTTGCGTTTGTTCTCGTGTGATGTTCAGCCCCGCTGGAAAAAGGAGTTAGATATTTTCAGAACACACTGTTTGCTGGAACACCCATGTGATTGGAGGACTTTCCGTTTTGCTTTGTTCATATTCGTTTTCTAACTGTGGACACATTTTGGTAGGCTACAGTAGAATGGTATTTTCACAAAACCTGCAATGAGCCAAAACGAAAAGATCATAACAGAAATAGGATCAGCTTCTTTATAAAATGTTGCCAGGAGCCGTTTATTTGCAAAAAACAATATTATCAAAAGAGAACATGAAAACTATACATTATAAAACAGAATCAGTCACTCCTCATTTCGATGTATCAAAACATGTCCACACCTTCACTTGACTGGAGATAAGAGAAATATTTTTTGTATACAGAGTGCAGTTTGTGTGTCCCGTTGTCCTAAAGGGGTTTAACATGTTATTGTTGAATTAGATTCCTCCTGATTCCTCCAATGTATGCTATGAAACAAACTATCTCACTGTAAAAGTAAAAGATCTGTTTTATAGCACTGTTTGGAGGAATGAGAAATACTCGTCACACCAAAACTATCCCCCTTAAGGAATGATGTCAGGTTAGCAAATAAATTAATTATATACGGTACTGTGTAGTATACGGGGTTGTCTGTTTTGCGACACATATAGGAGAGATCTGTTACTGGTTTGTTTATCTTTTACAACTACATTTAAGCATGATTTCTTTTTGCTCTGTATTATTTTCATTACTTCTATTTTGTGTCACAGTTATTTCAATAGCTCTCAGACAGACGGTTCCAGATCGAGACTTACAAAAGTATTAAATGTATGAAAAATATGTGAGAACGATAATAATCTATCATACCCAAACTATCTTGGAACCTTTGTCCCTTTCTTTGGAGTATAATCTCACTCGTCGTAGCATAACTCATTCGAGCGATCGAATTGACTGGAGTAGCACCTCCTGACATGTGTACCGAAGCTGTGTGGTGATATTCACACTTCAAAATCTATCTTCTCTCTTAATAACGAATGCAAAATACATTTAGGATCCTTCCAATGCCAAGTGATAAACGAGACTCCCATTGTAATTTGTGGAGCATATCGCATTGAGGAATGATATGACCAGCGCCTGGGAAAGTGGAGGAAAACTCGAACCGCGTCTTTGAATCTTCATATGACATATTTGGATATTTATTGGTAGACAGTTGTCCTAATGCTAATTCTTCAGCCCTGGCTTCGAATTCCTACCAGCCAGCCATGGGGGTGTCAAAAGCTTGGATTGGATTGTGGGTGTACGGAATGGAGGAGGATTGGCCATTTAATTCCAATACTCTGACGTCCACGAGTTAAAATTTATTATAACTTTACACCCACTGTTGCAATAAACACTTCTCCCTCCCCAATGCAGGCGGCCCTCTTCCACGAACTCAAAACTCTCATGTGGTCATATTATTTGAAAACGACCTCAGACCCCAACTTGGCAGGGAGGCAGGAAGGGCTTCGGTGTGGCAATGACCCAGGGAGAGTGAGTGTAATTAGTGCTCACCTGCTGCCCACCCACCCACCCACCCAAGACCTCGGGCTATTCAACGTGGGAGGGATTTTTGGTTTACATTTGAGATCTTGTTTATTTTGGCCTCTTGATTTTCCTTTTGCTAGAACGAGGTAATTTCTTTTGGTGTGTTTTGCTTTTCCTTTTGGTATATTTCTGTGTTTTCTTCTCTTGCAGCTGTGCAGATATATATTCTATATGTTAGCGTGTATTGACAACACTTTTCTACCTTTTATTCAACATATGTTAATTAAGGGGGAAAAAATTAAGTGCTTCGCCAGAAACACTTTGTACCACAGAAAAGGAGACACAGAGGAGGGACAGCAAGAGCGAAACTAAAAACAAGGGGAGATGGGTGACTGAATAAGAGAAGAGGGTTAGGTTCGAGTCCAAAGGAGCGTCCAAACCATTATAGTATTGCCCACATCACCGCCGGTAATACAGTACGAGGGTATTAAGGGACCCTGTGATGTAGTCAGAAAATTGGAGATAAACGAGTCCTTCAAATATTGCCATGAAACACCAACTATATGGATGAAGCTTGTTTCATGGCATAGTCAGGAGGAATCAGAAGTCCCCAATTATTGTACATGTTCACAGGATATTAATGGCAATACATTCACCGCAGCTTCACCACCTTTATTATTTTGAACCGATCTTCTCATTCGGTGCGAGTGTTTTATGGTACAGGGAAATATTCGTGTGCTGAGTGACACGGGTATCATCACTTCGCTGTTCACTCCTCCTTTTCACCAGGTTCGTCAATGTGAAGATTATTAGTTTCATTACCCATGCTACATGGTCTGTATGGCCTAACCAGGTACAATGCATTTCGATTTCACTACCCTAACAAAAAGCAGAAGCACTACAGACCACCGTAATTCCGAATATATTAATCTAGTATTTATGATAGAGGACAGCTTCAATCAGACGACCCACGCGAACATTTACTTTTATTTATTGCTCGTATATTTGTACCGGTTATGTTTTGCAAACTTTTCGCTTCGTGAATATGCTTAGAGTTGACATAGAGAGCCGGGCCGTTTTGTCATGATAGTGCAGCAATCGTTATGCATCAGTCCGTTTTATTAGTGAAATAGATGACCCTCAGTGATTGGCTAATATTGACCTCCAGGGGAAATGATTCATACAGTAATGGCTCAGTGGTGAGAGATTCGACACTAATTCGACACACATGGATCAACAGATTTAAATCGTGCCTACGACGCGGTTCTTGTACTACAGCTGTTTTTAATTGTCTCGTACAGTATAGAAAAAACAAAGGAATCGAAATGATCTACAAACAGCAAAAGACCTAATGGTCGTTGAGTGGCTGTTTGGTTTTATCTAAGACATTGCTAATGACCAGAATGACCTTGTAGTTACAAAGGATTCGTATAATACGAAGAGAGTGAGTTACCATGAAGATAGAAGTTGTTAACCAAATGTTGATTTAGATACGGTTAGGGTAGATGAAGCTTTAATTAGCCAGGGTACAAGTAGTTCAAATAATTTATCACCTATGAAGGGTTGTACAATACACATCGAGAGGTTATCGGTACTATTATCAATATTATCATTATCGCTACCAATATCAACATTATCATTATCAACTAATTCAATTAATCCTGCCATATATTCACCCACGTCACTCATACAGTCATACCCAACAACCATCATTCCTCCTTCCCATATCTCCCCCCACCAGTGAATGCTTCGAATGAAACTTTCAGTGGATGGTGTGATAGTTCTATATCAGTCAGAAGTGGCAACACATCACCAGCCACTCCAAAACCTCTCTCTCTCTCGTCAGGTAGAAACGACCCCATGCTGAGTGAGCTCATGTCTCCATCCCATCAGCTCCTGATTGTACAGTACATTTACCAAAATAAAAACCAAGATGTATTTATTACACTATTTTATACAAACATATACTATGGAGCACAAAAGTTCATTCCCTGAGTGAGCCACGGTATAAATGAATCACTTGTGGTTCGAACATGTAAACAGAAGAGTGAAGATGATGAACTGTGTGTTGTCGTTCGAACCACAAGTGGGAGATTCCACGAGGTGAATATCACGCATGCGCGGTTTATCTACGTCACAGCCAGTGGTTGGGAAATGACGGGAACAGAGGTGACGAGGGAGGACCGATGTGCCGAGTGTATCAGTTCACCATCGATAGCTGCAGTGAAGAGAAGTGTTACAGTGAAGTGCTTAACCTAGTGATCTTATTTATTGATTAGTATACTTATTCCGCGGTATATTTAACTTTTATTTATTTATTTTTAAAGTTTTTTTATTTGATTTGAGGGAAGGGAGGAGCGTTAAATTTCAACTTTACTGTTAAATTAGTGTTTTTATCGTTGTGATCACCGTTCTAAGTTCTGTTCAAGCGGGTAAATATTTCGGCTTTTTAGTGTTGGAAAGCGACCTGCGTTGAAAAGCACAGACACCAGCTATAGCAAATATCCAGGTGTGCAGACGGTCTCGGGAATTCGTACACACACACTATCAGTTCTAGGCTTGAGGGTTCACAACACACACAGAATGTAACTGTAACGCAATGTAATAATAGGTTTGTTGTTGTTGTTGTGCAGTCAGTCACTTCTTGGTAAACCATTCACTGCAGTACTTTCACAATAATGACCTCTATTTATGAGCCTGTGTACAAGTTCCTGTGGCCAATTGTACTTCGAAAAAAAAAAAAAAATATGTATTGCCTGAAGGAGTAATGCACACAATATCTCCAGCAAGTATGAGACGGGATTGATAAAGTTTCATTAAATGGTTCACTGGTATGTCGGGAGGTGCTTCGAAGTTTCAATAAGACCATGACTCGTGAATGTAGCGTTAACTCGGTGATGCTAGTTTTACAAAAATGGTCAAATGGCGCCAACCAGGTGATGATACAGCAAGAAAATGGGGATAGTTGAAGAAAAGTAAAAGGAAGTGACTGGACCGAAAGGGCGCCAAAATCCTTAGAATATTGGCCACACCACTACAAGCAATACCCACTCGTGCACGGAGTAGTAAATGAGGAAAAATAAGGTTTGTGTTTTATAGAGTACAGCTGTCGAGTGGAAATATCGTTTGTGTTAGAGTAGCCTTCAGCTGTCGAGTGGAAATGTGAAACTAGTGTTGCATCTACAGCACATTTAGCACGGAACAACAAGAAAAAATATTAATGAATGGTGTTAAATATTAGTGAATTATGAGTGTTGTCTCTGTTTAGTACCAGACCTGTGTTGTTTTGTAAGAGTAATCGGTGTTCTAGTTAATGATTGAATCCTGCATATTCTTTTCGGTATAGGATCAAATGGTACTTCACTACCACTCAATAATGCTATACAAGTCCTCCACACCAGTCAACTACTACACACCTCTAAAGACCATGCCTACGTTTCGTCACCAGTCAGCGCCGTGCATGAAGGGTGAGTATTAAATGACTTATAATGGGATAACCTTTTTTATTGCATTAACAGGCTTATCTGGCGTTCAGAGTTCGAGCTTGTTGAGTTGCTTGTCTGAAGCACCGTGAGGTGGGGTAGAGAGGAGTGTGGGTGTGTTAATGAATGTTTAATGTAATGAGGTTGTCCGTTTGAGAATGGGAGTTCAAGCCTTGTCGGGGATGTTGATATACCAGAATGACGTCTTGGCGTTGAAGTCCCCACCCACGATGAGGTCGGGTTGGTTGTTTTGTTGGAGCTGGTGGGAAAAATTATGGGGAACTGTTGAGAGTATTTCAGGTGTGATGTATAAATTAACAGTTGTGATATTTGTTGTTTTCTCAGTGCGTATTGTAATGGCTTTAATTTGAATCGCGGTGAGGGAGATGGAAGTGAAGATAATGTTGAAAGAGGTTATGGTGTTGAAAGTGAGGGTGATTGAGGTGGTAGTGAAGGTTGTGGTGTTGGTGCAGGTGAAGACCTTTGTGGAGGAGGTGAGAGATGTGATGGGAGGTGCGGGACAGGTCCAGGTGTTTGTGTAGTGTTTTTTGGAGGCAAGTGTTGTACATGTGAAATGGGTCCGGTTTTTGCAAAAGTTGCATTGAACTGAACCGTTTGTGTGTTTGCTAGATGTGATGATTTTTTTAGCATGTCGGCCAAGTGTATTTGTAAGTGGGTCCAGGATTGGTTTCGATGTCTCTGCTAGAAGCCGAGAAATAACAGCCTGGTGAAACAATGTGTAGCTGTGTGTTGGGTGAGTGGTGAGTTATTGCCTGCCCTGGTGAGGGAAGCTATTTCCAGGGACTTGCGTCCCCTTGGTGGTGGCGGAGGATTTTGTGAAGATTTGGCTTCCATAACTTCCTTCGTTGGTAGCCATGTGGGGGGGGGGGGTCCCATTATGTAGATATCGCTACTCCAGGACTAGATGGTCTGTTTTGCGACTTAATTTGGAGGATTGTTTCCTTCCAATTGGAGGCTTCGCGAAATAGAAAGAAGTTGCCAGATGAATTAACTCGATAGGTGAAAGTCTCACTGAGACCCACTCAAGAAAAATAACTATAATATAAAAGGCTAAACTCGTAGAGGTAAAAAAAAAAGTATATATTTCTTTTAGTCTACCCATAAGATGTTGTATAAATTAATTGACCTGGAGAATTTGGCAATTTCTTTGAAGTTTGCAAAGCCTCCAATTTAGTCGCTAATCTCTTCCCCCCCGTTTTATTTGGAATATTCTTAAGGGCATCGTATGGTTTGATTTCTCCAAGGTATGTTATGAAACGGATCCTATTAGTGATATTGAGGTTGTTAGTTTCTTGGCATAGTATGGTGGAATCACATGTCTAGCTAGTTCCAATTCGACAAAGATGCTCAAAAATCCACTTAATGATTAATTTCTTTTTTTACCAATCGGATGTTTCACGAGATTCTCTGCTGTTTCTATATTCTGGAAGACTACAGATTCCTCCAAACTATCCCAGCACAAAAATCTGCATATTAATTATAATGGATCAGTTTTAGTGGCATCGACGAGAGGATTCAGTCCTGTCTTGTAACTTTAAATAGTATACTATAACCAACCCACTTGTCAGGATATATGGCAGGAAATGGAACCAGATAAAAAAATGTATTGTGTTCTGGTACTTGGAATAGTTTGGAGGAATCAGTTTATTTAGAATTACCAACACTGTAATTCCCCCTAAAATGTCACCTCAATACTGCTTATAGTCCCTCCTCATAACTTGTGTGTCCAATATGTTTATTGTTAGTGCTTCCCGTTTTTAATCACTTAATGACTGTCCTATAACAAGTACAGGAAGCAGGATATAATTTTATCAATTATTTAAGGATTGAATTTTGTTGTAATGAAGAGTTTGTAAAAATCCAAGAAAGGTTATCAATCATTTATTAAAAAGTAAAATAGAAGGGTCTTAGATGTGTGGTAATGTTTACAATGTGTATTATATTATAATTAACACTTTTTCAAGAATTAGGTAATATTGTGTACAACTTCAACCTTAAAGACCGTTTAGATAAGATCTTTGATTGCTACTATCAAAGACAGAACTCGAGTCACTGTCTTGTCGAATGAATATTAGTCTGTTGAGCTCAAATATTGCATTATATATATATTATTTCTTTTACAGGTGTGTGGACGATGCTGAAGTCGTTGGAGAGCAGTGATGATTACTATCGGTAGCTGTAATGGTTCTCCTCCTCCTGGTCCCTGCCCTTGAAGGTTGAATAGCAGTCGGTCTCCTGGATGGATATGAGGAAAGTAGAACATTATTAATTTGTAGGGGCAATGGAATCAGGGATAGTGAAGCTAAGCAAAGAGTAATGATTAAATGTGTTTGAGGAAATAGAATACAACAATAAGTTAAAAATAAATGGAATGTTCACGTAAAAGAGGTATTACTCTTCAATAAAGTAATTAAATCAAGTAAAGGAAATAGAAACCAGAATTAATAAGTACATGAAGGAAGTATGAGAAGGTATAATGAAATATATTGATGTACTGGTATTGTTAATTAATTTCAGGTGTTTTGTGGGCAGTGGCATCCTGTTGGAGTGGAGAGGGTGTGATGGTTGTGGGCAGTGACATCATCTTGGAGTGGGTGTGTTTGTTGAGGGCAGTGACATCACGTTGGAGTGGTTGTGGGCAGTGACATCATCTTGGAGTGGGTGTGTTGGTTGTGCTCTTCATTGAGAGTTGGCATATAGGACATGATGGGTTCGGTAAGTAGAATTTTTTTTAATCATGCCTTTTATTTGTTTGTATGAATTGATAAAGGAAGTGGATTATAATGCAAAGGTAAATATGAGATTATACAGAAATAAGAAGTGCAAGGTAATTCAAGAGTGTATTGAAGTTGGGAAAAGGATAAAATATTAGTAAGGTGCTTAAAAGAAATGAAATGTAACGGAAAGAATTAAATAAAATTAGTTTTCGCGAGAGGAAATAATAATAATAAAGTTTCTAGGAAGAAACTAAAATAAACATAATTTGAAATCAGAGTAGTGACAATATATAAAGCATATTTTAAGCTATAACAGTAATATATTTGTGATTGTCGCATACTAATGTAATGTTTGTGATTGCAGGTGGTGAAGGAGTTGGAGCAAGTGGTCTGGTGCGCCAGTACACACTCCCAGTCTTATTGGCATGGGAGGTCCAGCAATGTGCGGACACGTGTACTGGCGCGGGGCTCCACTCTCCTGAAGACGGTACCATGCCCTTATAAACACACACACTCACCCACCAGGAGTGTGAGTCTTTCAGCGTGCAGGCTACGTGTCTATATGTGTGTGGTGGTGTCTTTGGGTAGATGTGACCCCCTCCTCCTTGGTGCTGGGAACCGAGGGGGAAGTATTACACTCCGCAGTCACCTAAAGGAACCCCGTTTGGCCCCCCTCTGTACGGGGGGCCGGGGGTTTCCTGAGGGGACGTGCACGAGTGATTTCCAATCTTGCATTGAAGTAGCATATCGTTACTTTGATATGCCCGAATACGAATTTCAAATTTTAAGTTTTTTTTTTTTAATAATTTTTTTGTGGTGGATGAGACCTAGTTGGGTTCCGGAGAGTGTTCGAAGTATAAAATGATTACCATGTATAGTAAATGTTGTCGACAATATTTGTTTTACTTCCTGGTAGATAGGATGGGGAAAAAAAAGTTGTTGCCATAGGGTAATTCAGTTTGCAGCCTCGAGGTGGGTAAATAGATGACTACGTTGACCTTCCTCGATGAACTATGGTTGATAGTAGTGACTTATATTTTCAGAATTTGTGTGGAGGTAATAATTGTTGGATTAACAGCATAGATTGATGTCGCCTCAAAGATACAAGGGATTGATGGACAGATTTAATGTTCTCATGCTAGAGGTGAGGTCAGACCCTGCCCCAATCGTGACGTCAATATTAAGGGGTGAGTTAAGCAAAGAATGAAGTTTAATAGTGAACTGTTTATAAAGAGAAAAGTATTACATTATTTGTCTTAAGCAACGGACACATTAAAGCGTATAATGTGAACAGTACAGTACACTAAAGACAGAACTGTAGCAAAATATCATGCCGTGTTGTGGGTAATTATGTAAGTGGGGCAGGTTGTGAGTTATGTTATACTCGACTTCAGAAAATTATATAGGTATAAAATAGAATATAGATGGATATGAAATAGAAGAAGAATATAGATGGATATAAACTCAACTCAACGCTGTGTCATATCCTCCAGGGCGTCGGCAACCATGAATCTCCACTCTCTTCGGTTTGGTGTGGCTCTGATGAAGTGTCCACGTGTCATCGCTCCTGGTACTATCTTCACCAGTCCGTCCATATACTTCACTCTTTCTTGGCCACTCTTCTTGGCCTTCCCCTCCCTCCACCATTCCAGTCACCATCAGATTCTCCAAGCCTTCTCTCCTCATTACATGGCCCAAAAACTTCAGCCGTCTTCCCCTCACTGCTCCCATCAACTGTCGTCTCTCTCCCACCATTTCTAAGACGTATTTATTTGTTCTTCTGGCAGTCCATGGTATTTTCATCCTTTTCCTCCACATCTCCATCGCCTCCAGTCTGTTCACCATTACTGCTGACATATTCCAGCTCTCCACACCGACCGTATAGCAGAGTTAACCACACATACGTTTTTACCAGACTTTTTCTTGTTCGTATCGATATCTTCCGGTTTGTCAGCAAGCTCTTCATATTACCAAATGCATCTTTGACTATTCCTATTCTTCTTTCAATCTCTGCATCACACCACACTTCCCAGATCATTGAAGCTCTCCCCCTGTTCTACCAACCGGTCTCCTCACTCGTGGTCCAGGTATATTCTTTGTCATTACCATGGATTTTGTTTTTCTATATTGCACAATATCCCGTCCTTTTAATCGTCTTCGCTCCTCCTTCATGTCCAAAATCTCCACGTCCACAAGTGTCTGGAATAATAATAATAATATAGTTAGATAGATATAGAATAATAATAATAACATAGATAGATATAGAATAATAATATAGATAAAAATATAATATATATCGTTCAAGATCGGTGCCTTGTCCACCAAACTCGAATCGTGCAGGAATGGTTTGTTCAGCCTCCTCTGTTCCAATTACTACCGTGGCCTAGTAAGGGAGCAAATTGGAAATATCTGGGCGACGATTGTAAATGAATGGTGAATTTGACTCCTCCAAGCTATGCCACGAAACAGATCCCCTATTAGTATAATTGATCCGTGCAAACTGAAAAGTGTGTTTATATTTCCTTTTTATCTATTACCTTTAAAAACCGAACAGTCTCTCGTTAGAATCATGAGATTTGTTATTTTAATTCCTTTATGCATGTTGTCCCACCTCAACGTTTTAGTCCTACCGCACCTACATGGTCTTCAGGGCGTAGAGCGGTGTTTTTTCATCCTCAATCATTTGGTATTTCCTGAAATATGTATTTCCTGAAAGAGTTTGAAGAACTAACAAATCCTAAATTGTAAAGCAAAACAATTACTAAGCCTTTATTACACTTGGGTACCTCTTTGTTTGTAGTCTCATGTAACACTCTAATTTGAAAAGACATCTCTCTCTCTCTCAAAAAAAAAAAAAAAATCGAATTGGCTGTGGACGCTGGTGATATAGTCCAGCAGACGACGGTTTAAGGGTACCATTTATTGTGCAGGAATTGGAGTCTGCTTTGCCCTCCAGGTTAGTGGACTGCTTGCCTTGTGAGATATTGCCTGCGTTATTGTGGACAGTATTTTAAGGGTTTGGGAGCCCCTTCGGCCCCAACCACTCCCTTTCAATTCTTCGATTGACCTTCCTATCCTTGTATTTCCTGCCTGCTTGCTGTTCCACCTCTCTATCATCCCCCTCGTCCTACAGGGACTTCCAGCCTTAGATTTATTTATTCTCCAATGAAGTCTTGCCTTGTGTTTTCCTTTCTCAAGAAAGAAGGACCCACTATCCACTAATACGGGAAACATGTTATTTTAAATTAGAACAATGGTATTGTGGTTTGCATTCCCCGATAATAACCCTCTCAATTAAGATAATATACACCATATATAACTGATCACTATTAAAACAATTCAATTAAGGGAGAAATCAACTTCATGACATAAATTGGAGAAAACAATAACCCTTCAATTCAGACACAAAGTTCTTGCTGTTCCTTCCTGGATCCCTTTAGGACATCTTTTTGCAACTTTCCTTTTCCATGCCTGTCACCCCCAGCCTCCTCTTTCACTAACATTGTCACTCCACCTTCCTCCTCCTCCATCCCTGTTCTGTCACTTTGTCACACACGCCACCCAGAAAATGTAAAAGGACCCACACCATTCACTGTAAAGGGTCCAGGGAATGGTTGGGGGTGTTTAGGGCAAGATGTACCGTATACCCTTCAGCATATTCTGAAAGGAACGTAAGCTGTATTTTGATCTGTGACTGATCAATTGTCGCTTGTTCCTTCCAGTTCCTCCTGTTACTTCCTACAAACTTCAAGGACTTTTACGACAACTCGGTTTCCTCAGAGACTCAATATTTTCTTACAAGTCCATCATGTTGCTCGAAAAGTTTTATCTTCTTGACAATTTTCGTCTTTCCTCCAAACCGTCCATTCCCAAAGAGTCCTGGCCCCCAAACCTTCTTGTCCCCTGTAAAACTCTTGTATTCCCTCCAAGCGTTGTGTGGTCCTTTCAAGCCAGCCAGCCTCTCCTGATTCCTCCATTCCAACGAGCGCTGAGGAAAATCTGGGCTGAGGGTCTGTCACTTCACACATTTCCCTCGACACTCTCCTTCCTTCCTTCCTCCCCCCCCCCCCCCCAAGGCCCCAACCCGACCCCCTCTTCTGTGTCCTGCCGCCTCACCCGCATTACTATATCCTACCATCCTATATACACACTACTCTATCCTACCATCCTATATACACACTTCTCTATCCTGCAATCCTACACACACACTTCTCTATTTTGCTACCTTAAACCCACAATTCCACCTCCACAGTATATTCAGCTATCCTACGAGCACTCCTCTGTATCCTCCCATCCTATACACACACACACACTTGTATCCTGCCATCCTATACACACACACACACACACACCTGTATCCTGCCACCACTCTTCCACCTGTTATATCTTGCCTCCACCACCTATCCACTCTGCCACCTCATCACTCTGTCTCCTGTCCTAACTTCTCTCTTCTTGTTTCGACCCTTTCTTCCTTTCTTCCTTCCCTTCTTTCCTTCCCTTCTTTCCTCTGCATTATCTTTTCTTTTTTCTTTCCTTTTTTCCTTTCCTCCACATAGTCTTCATTTCTTCCCTCTTTCCATATTTTCTTCCTTATTTTCTTTGGTCCGTCCTTCCTTCTCTCCTTTTCCTCTCTTGTGTCATTCGTTCTTCCATTCTTTTTCCTTTCTTCCTCGCATCCATCTGGCGTTTCTTCCTTCCTTTTTTTCCTACGTTTGTCCCTCACACCAATATACTTTTCATCATACTATTCATCTCCCTTCCTCATCTTGTCACATCTCACACGTATACCGCAAATTTTATCCCACCTCTTCCCAAACTTTACCCTGGCACAATTTACCACACCCTTTCATACCTTATCACACCCTGCCATGCTCCCTACCACACTCTGCCATACACCCTACCACACTTTGCCATGCACCCTACCACACTCTGCCATGCACCCTACCACACACTCTGCCATGCACCCTACCACATCTTACCATGGACTCCCTCTCCTTTACTTCGCCTCTTTTTCTCCTGAATTATCCACGTTGCCTTTCTAGACCATGCACCCTTTACTTCGCTTCCCCTCCTACCTACCTCGTTTACATTCCTTCCTTCCTCAGTTTGTCTCTTCGAGTTACTCCTTCCTTCCTTCCTTCCTTCTTCCTTTGCTTCCCCCTCCTTCACTTCCTTTAACCACTTATTACCACCAATTGTGTCGTGTAACAAGTGACCCAAGGCTTTGTAATTGTTCCACTCTGTCTGTACAACATTGCCTCTTGAAATTATATCGAGGTCGGAAGGAATAATACAGCAGCTCAAACATAACTAACTTTTCATTATCACCAGTTATTTGTCACTCACTATTTATCATTTTACAAGGAATAATACAGCAGCTCAAACATAACTAACTTTTCATTATCACCAGTTATTTGTCACTCACTATTTATTATTTTACAAGGAATATACAGCAGCTCAAACATAACTAACTTTTCATTATCACCAGTTATTCGTCACTCACTATTTATCATTTTACAAATAGTTATATCACAGATTAAATTTCGTACTTCTATTATTAAAATGATGTGAGATTTAGATATAAAGTTTGTGTGCAGAGAGTGTAATTTCTGTATGCTCACTACAATGAGTGTAATAACTATGTAAATATAGTTATTACACACCTGTTTTTACACCGGTATGTACAGTATTTCACATTACGGCAAAGTACAACAGCGTTAACAGAAATCAACCAACCAGACCAACTCTTTACGTGTCAATAATGAACAACTGACAATATTATCCGCGTCACAGAACACCTCATTAAGACGCTAATCATATCACCATTATATAGACTACTTATTTTGTAAACATGTCAGCTTTGTCTACTTTACTGTTTTGTCTTTACGGTCTAGAGTTGCAATCACACTTATAGGATATTACGTAATTGTTAGACAACGTGATATTTCAATAGAAATTAAATATCATCCGTCAAATATCAATATTACTATGACATTATTGCTCTAAATGATATTACTAAATAGAGATGATAGTTTGGTTACTCATGAAAAACAGTAAGGACGCGAAGTGCACTATTGCGAAAAATCATTTCTTTCCACTCAGGGGTGATTCATACACATATCTCACCATTATTTTCATATACTCCTATGAATTTATTGCTTTAATTTTTGTATGAGTGTTTGTTGATGTTTGAAGCAGCTTCTAGATAAACATATTAAGAAAAATATACAGGTCACTATCAGAGGAAAGCAGTCAAATGGTTACTAAAGTCACTTCTATGAGGAAAGAAACTTTTGTCCGCACTAGTACATTGCAGAGGTTTGTCTACCTTTCCATTTGTTTATCTTCCTGCCTGTCTGTCCACCCATCCTTTTTTCCTTCCATCTATGCATAAAATCATGCTCCAGTGTATATTATCCACAACAGTAACAATTACACATAAATAATATACACATACCTTGCATAACACTAGGTATATAATTATACAGTATATATTTATATGCCTGAACTGTTACATCTACAACGTCGCCTTATTTCCCTGACAACCGGTGTGTCCTGTGAGGCACGTAGTAGCAGTCAACCATAGACGGGCTTTGGGTAAACATCTCTCACGCGACCCTTCTACCAAACCTACTATAAACTTCAAGTCTGTATCCGGGTTGTTTCAGTAACCCACTGGGGTTAGCTGTTAGTTTCTATACCTGCCCGGCATAGTCACCTAATCATTTATGCCTATGCCATCTGTAGGTATACTTCGACTATTTCTTCTTCAAAATTTAGGAATACAGTTAACAACACACAGAGTCGTCGGACGAGTGTTAAGCAGCTTTCCTTTATGAGTGCAAGGTATTAGGTCTGAAATCCTACCGGGGTGATGGTGTGTAAAATAAACCGCTCTTCCACCAATGTTCA
>JAWZYT010006464.1:0-30956 GCA_034508575.1 Petrolisthes manimaculis | reverse complement strand
TTTTGTGGGGGAAAAGATCAACTTTTTTTTTTTTTTGCGGGGGAAATCGACTTTTTTTTTTTTTTTTTTTTTTGGCGGGAAGGAGAATTATTATAGTACCTTTATTTTATACCATTCATCCCTCAAGGGGGTAATAATAATAATACACTTTTCTTTTGGTACATTGGAGCGCCTTGATTCCTCCAAATTATATACCAGGAAACAGCAAAAAAAAAAAAAAAAAAAAAAATTGGTGTCCTGTTGCAAACGCGACTTGAAAACAAACATTAAATAACTTTGACGACGACGACGACGACGACAATATAGTGCTTCCAACTTCATTACCTTGATCCTCAGTTAATCCCACAAGGACTAAGTTTGCTCTCTCTCTCTCTCTCTCTGAAAGTAATACATGCTTGCTTTTGTAAGGCTGCGTGGCAAGTTGATTGGGCTTTGATTTGATTTGGTTTCTCTCTCTCTCTCTCTCTCTCTCTCTCTCTCTCTCTCTCTCTCTCTCTCTCTCTCTCTCTCTCTCTCTCTCTTCTCTCTCTCTCCAATGCAAAACAAATAGATTCCCTACAGATAATACATATGAAATTAAATAAATGATTAAATGATAGTTAATAAAAAAAAGGGATGAAAAATAGAAAGATGGAGAAGGCGAGATGGGAAATAAAAAAAAGGCGGGAAAGTGTGGAGAGATTTTGGTTCAATCCCTGAGGAAATGGGGCCATGGAGTTCAAGCGTGTTAACCTCTGATCCTTGTAAAATAAAAGAGAAAGTGCGAGAGAGAGAGAAAGAGGGGTAGGGAGAGAGAGAGAGTGCGAGAAAGAGAAAGGGAGGGCGAGAGAGAGAGAGAGGGAGAGAGAGAGTGCGAGAAAGAGAGAGGGGGGGGTAGGGGAGAGAGTGCGAGAAAGAGAGAGGGACGAGAGAGAGAGGGGGGAGGGAGAGGGAGAGACTTTCCTTACATACAACACCGTCTTCCCAAATCCATTTTCTTCACAAACAAAAGGAATAAACTTACTTGTAACTAACTATCCCCATCGACCTCCCCTTACTCCTCCTCCCTCCCCCCTGTGTGTGTGTGTGTGTGTGTGTGTGTGTGATCAGGGGTAATCATCTTTGTGCCTGGTAATTAGTTTAGCTTCCTCTGTGCTTGCATGCAGGGCTCCAGGCAGGCAGGCAGGCAGACAGGCAGACAGAAGAACAGGATTTTAGCAAAGTAATGAGAGTTCAGGCTGGTATGTTGGCAGATAGGCAGGTTGAGTGGTAGATAAGTAGATTGGTAGGTAGGTAGGTAGGTAGGTGAGCAGATTGGTAGGTAGGTAGGTAGATAGGTAAGCAGATTGGTAGGTAGGTAGGTAGATAGGTAAGCAGATTGGTAGGTAGGTAAGTAGATAGTTAAGCAGATTGGTAGAGTGGTAGGTAGGTAAGCAGATGGGCAGGTTGAGTGGTAGGATAAGTAGATTGGTAGGTAGATAGCCAGGAAGGTAGGTAGGTAAGCAGATTGGTAGGATGGTAGGTAGGTAAGCAGATGGGTAGGTAGGTAGATAATCAGATTGGTAGGTAGGTAGGTCACTCTCTCCTTATTATTTTCAACGGGTCACTATATTCTTTGTTTACATTTGTCTCGCCTTTTCAACGTGTCTAATAATTTCTCTCCCCCTCCAAAACAGCAAGGGACTGCATGCCGTACGAGCCGTTCCGGTGTCCTGGTGGTGAAGTGTGTATCTCTATCCAATACCTGTGTGATGGAGCCCCAGACTGCCCAGACGGATATGATGAAAACCCACGACTTTGTACTGCTGGTGGGTACTGGGGGTTGGGTTGGGTTGGGTTCCTTGTGGGTTGGGTTGGTTTTAATATGGATACTGTGTGTTGTGTTGGGTTGAGTTCAGTTGGGTTGGGTTCCTTGTGGGGTTCCTTGTATCTTTATGAATGAAGGATGTAATGTACTTGTATATTTTCCAGTTTTTCCCAGTTCTAGGGTGTACTGTACTTGTATATTTTCCAGTTTTCCAGTTCAAGGGGTGTACTGTACTTGTATATTTTCCAGTAGTTGTGTATTTTCCAGTTCAAAGATGTACTGTCCTTGTATATTTTCCAGTTTTCCAGTTCAAGTGTGTACTGTACTTGTAAAATTTCCATGTTTCCAGTTGAAGGGTGTACTGTACTTGTATATTATAATGTGAGTTAATATTGATATGTCCTTTGCAGCCAAACGTCCCCCTGTGGAAGAGACCGCGTCCTTCCTTCAGTCCCTCCTCGCTTCTCACGGTCCCAACTACCTGGAGAAACTCTTTGGCACCAAGGCCCGTAATGCTCTCAAGCCCTTAGGAGGTGTTGAGAAGGTGGCTGTGGCTCTCTCAGGTGAGTCTCGGATTATATTATACTCATCAGAGCCATAAAGAATTTCATTTTGTATACTTATTGTACTGCATTTTGACAATAAAGTAATCTATCTATCTATCTATCTATCATTTTTGTTGAACGTTTAGGGATGGGTTGGACGGGTGATGACTGCTCTCCACATCTGTCTATCTTATACCATATGTTCTTCTATTCCCATTAAATTCATATCTTCCATTACACACGTTCTCCACTCACAGGTGCTAAAGTACGTTGATAGTTAGTTTTATTATCTATGGTATATACAGTATGTTTATATTTTATTTTTGTACATGATAGTGATGTGTAATGTATATAATATTATGTTGAGAGCAGACAGACACACTTTGAACACTTACGAGACTATACTAATAAAAGTGTGTCTATTGTCTCCATCAACACACTACTAGCCTCTTCCACTTCCTCCCCAGTACTTACAACCACCACACTAAACTTTTCCACTTCCTCCCCAGCACCTACAACCACAACACTAACCTCTTCTCTTCACCACACTAAACTCTTCCACTTCCTCCCCAGTACCTACCACCACAACACTAACCTCTTCTCTTCACCACACAAAACTCTCCCACTTCCTCCCCAGTACCTACCACCACAACACTAACCTCTTCTCTTCACCACACTAACCTCTTCTCTTCACCACACTAAACTCATCCACTTCTTCCTCAGAATCCCAGACCATTGACCAGTTTGGGGACAACCTTCACCTCCTTCGGTCGGACGTGGAACATCTGCGGTCGGTGTTCATGGCGGTCGAGAACGGGGACATCGGCATGCTCAAATCTCTGGGCATCAAGGACTCGGAACTGGGAGACGTCAAATTCTTCCTGGAAAAATTAGTCAACACTGGGTTCCTGGATTGAGGTGTTAGTGGCAGTGGCAGGGGGAGGGAGGGAGGGATTGTGGTAGTAGTGTGGGGGAGGGAGAGAGGGATTGTGGTGGTAGTGTTGGGGAGGGAGAGAGGGATTGTGGTAGTAGTGTGGGGGAGGGAGGGAGGTAGTAAGGGAGTTAGGGATTGAGTAAACAGAGAAAGGGAGAGTGAGTAGGGAGTAAATAATGTACTGTACTGATGTTAAATGATTGAGTAAATAGTGAGAGAGAGAGTGAGTAAGGAGTGAATAAAGTACTGTAGCCTATACTGTTGTTAAAGGATTGAGTAAACAGAGAAAGAGAGAGTGAGATATTAAGTAGGAGAGGGAGAGAGATAATATGTAAAAGAGGGGAATAGGAAGAGAGAAGAGAGGGAAAGATAATATGAAGAATGGAACAGAAAGAGTGGGAGAGATAATATTCTAGAAGAGGGAAGGAGAGGAACAAACAGAATAAAAGAGAGAGAGAGAGAGAGAGAGAGAGAATGGTGAGTCCAACAATATATTTCCTAGACTTTCCCCCGACAGCCAAACCGTACATTAACCCAGCTATTAAATATTATTCTTCAACACAAGTATTATAACAAGGGATCAGATTACTACTACAACTATTATATTTAATTGTTAGCCTAGTTACCCAACCAACCAACCCACCCACCAACCCACCCACCAACCACCCACCAACCAACCAACCAACCAACCCACCAACCAACCACTCACCCAACCCACCCACCAAACAACCACCAACCAACCAACCACCCACCCACCCACCCACCCAACCAACCAACCAACCAACCCACCAATTAACCACCCAACCAACCAACCAACCAACCCACCAATTAACCACCCAAACAACCACTCAACCAACCAACCCACTCAACCAACCACCACCCAACCAACCACCCAACCAACCAAACAACCCAACCAACCAACCACCCACCAACCAACCACCACTAATAATAATAATAGTCATAATAATACTAGTACTGATAATAATTAAATGGGATATAATAGTTTTGGGTATATTTGAGGGCCTTGATTCCTCCAAAATATACCAGGCAACAGGATCAGGTTTAATTAAGAAATATTATAATGGTGTCTCCTTGTGTTGTTGTTGTTGTTGTTTGGAATAGTTTGTAGGAATTTCTGGCGTCCACATTTTAACGCCAACACTGTATTTTACTCCCTTTATTTATCGTCACATTTTTTGGTCGGCTCCGCGTTACACCCGTCACGTCTGTAATGTAGCGTAGCAAAGTGTTCAGTAATTAATTCTTTGACCCAAAATCATACATGCCATTAGTAGACTTAATTATCGTTAAGTTGAATGTATGTATAGCACGTTTAAATGCTTATTATTATTATTATTATTATCTAAATATATTATAATTGTAATAAATATTTTTGTGGATATACAGTATATAAATATATATAAATATAAATAAATAAATATGCTTTTTGTGCTTTGTCAGCATGAAATTTACTTTGCACAAGTTAAATGGAAGTTTCTCAAAATGTTTTCTGTGATAATTATTCTTCCCCGACCCTTCACCCTTCACCCTTCACCCTTCACCCTTCACCCTTCACCCTTCCTTCACCCTCACTCACCCTATCTTAATTAATGAAGCCCTAAGTGAGCGACAACATAAAAAATATAAAAAGCCAGAGTGACACGACGGTCGGTATTCAAGAACGACGTTTGTGGTGTTTACGACGGCTCGATCTGTTGTCCGTCTATGGTACCACGACCCCTTCCCACACGGCACGGATGTTCTTGAATATGGCCCGCTGAACAACGGAGAAGAACACCAGGGCAGAGAACAACATACATCATAACAAGAGCCAGGCTGGAGAAGAGAACAAGAAGAAAGAACAGAATCATGGAGAACAAACACCTGACTGGAAAAATAACATAGAACACAAACAAAGCCAGACCAGAACACAGAAGGAGTCATAACAGAACACGGTATATGAGAGATTATAGAACACAAACCACTGAACAATGAACGCAATATAACACAGAACACAATAGAACACAGGCCAGCATAATATATTCCCTAGAGAGAACACAAACAAACACAAACATCCGTTGTCTCTCATTTCCTTCCTTTTCCTTCATCAGCTGTCTCTTATTTCCTTCCTTTTCCTTCAGTCTCATTTCCTTCTATAATCTAAAGTTTTATTGGCCTAACACAGTCTTCTTTCATCCCTTCTTCTCTCATCCCTTTTCTTTCATCCCTTCTCTCTCATCCCTTCTTCTTTCATCCCTTTTCTTTCATCCCTTCTCTCTCATCCCTTTTCTTTCATCCCTTCTCTCTCATTCCTTTTCTTTCATCCCTTCTCTCTCATCCCTTCTCTCTCATCCCTTTTCATTCATCCCTTTTCTTTCATCCCTTCTCTCTCATCCCTTTTATTTCATCCCTTTGCAATCCGTGTGCACTAACTTGTCATCCACCAAAACTTTGATTCTATAACTAAATGTCTACTGAGGTCAAAGGCAGGAAGAATCATGGTTCAGGCATCATATAATTACTGGTACGGAGGCTTCACTGATCATTATAATAACGTGTAATTTTACTAACGCGTAATTATACTAACACGTAATTACTGTATAATAACGCGTAATTATAATAACACATAATTATAGTAACGCGTAATTATACTAACACTGATAATTAGCAGAACATTAATAGAACATTAGATACTAACATTGATAATAATTATACTAACACTGATAATAATAATACTAACATTAATAATTATACAGTACTGATATGTAAAGCCGCTTTAACCAGTAGTCATTGATGCTTATTCTATGGGCCACATTCAAGAACATCCGTGGTGTATACGATGGCGTGGTAGTGGTACGACGGCTCTGTTGTTTTGTCTATGGAGCCGTCGTACCGGTACCACGCCATCGTATACACCGTGAATGTTCTTGAATACGACCCTTATGATTTTCTTGTAAATGATTCTTAGTTCAAATGAAACAAGACTTGTAGTGGATTTTCAAACAATTTCTTTTTCAATAGTAGATGATTATTATACAGTAGATAATTATATACAGTACAGTATACACAAAACATTTAATTACATGGATAAATACACAGAAAGATTACATATTTATAAAGAATAATTCACTACAACACATATACACACACATGTAAATATAAAGTACTGTACAGGAATAAATTACATAGATAAATACATAGAAAGATTACATATTTATATTTATAAAGTATAATTCAGTACAACACATACACACTACCTGATATACACACACACACACACACAGACACACACACACACACACACACACACATAATATATAAAGTTCAGTATTTAATTAAGAGAACATTTAGCTATGACAAACCCACATGTTATTATCAGGATTATTTTATTATTATCTATCACTCTATTGAAGATAAACTGTTTTAATATCTAGTGTAAGTGTTGTGTTATTCCCATCAGCAACATATGTGATAATATTATTCACTAAATCCATCTCTCTTTTTTTATATATTTTTTTTTTTTCGAATTAGGGGCAGTATATGTAAAACTCTTGTGGTAATGCCTTTAAAAAAATAAATAAATACAGTACTGTAAATATAAAAAAAGTTATGTTGAAAATACAAGGAAGGTTCCATAGTTATAATTGTTACGAGCGAGCGCTATGCAAGAACGTTGGTGGTGTGGTGTATACGATGGCGTGGTACCGCTACACTGGCTCCATGGACATACAGTACTACACAGCCATCGTACTGTTACCACACCATCGTATACCCTACACCTGTAATATTTATTCTCGCATACGGCACTAATTAAATCGTTACCCAATCTTAATTTAACGTTTAAAAAATTTGCTTGACCGAACTTGGAATAACTGAATTTGTTATAATAATTCTGTTGTCACTCAACATAATTTTTTAAGAGTCTAAAGGTTAAAAAATTTGCTTAACCAAACTTGGAATAATTGAATTTGTTATAATAATTCTGTGGTCACTCGTCAAGCACAAGAGTTTTCCATTTTTCCTGCATACCTGTACGTCCCTCGCTTGCTTGCATACGTGTTCCCTGCTTGAGGTCATGCAATAAGTGTCGATTGATAAGAGAAGCAACTTTGTGTGTGTGTGTGTATCACTTGTTGTGTTTTGTGTTAGTGTAGAGGGCAATAATTAACTATCATGTTATTTTTCTTCTCTCTCTCCCCCCTCTATTTCTTTCTGTCTCTCTCCCATCTCTCTTTCTTTGTCTCTCTCTCACTCTCTTTCTTTGTCTCTCACTCTCTTTTTGTCTCTCCCATCTCTCTTTCTTTGTCTCTCTCCCATCTCTTTCTTTCTGTCTCTCTCTCACTCTCATCTCTTTCTGTCTCTCCCATCTCTCTTTCTTTGTCTCTCTCTCCTCTCTTTCTTTCTGTCTCTCTTCCCATTATCCCTGTTTCTGTACGAGAGTTTGTGTCTGTCTATATTTCTCTCTCTCTCTCCCTCTCTCCTTCTCTTCTTCTCTCTCTCTACATATATATAGTCCATTTTATTTACTCTTTACTTACTCTTTACTTACTCTCTGGTCTTTGTATTATTCTGTATCTGTTATAATTCTATCCTACTTACTCACTCACTCACTCACTCATCCCACTTCATAAAATAGGTGTTGGTAGTGAAGATGTTGGCAGGTGTTAGTAGTGAGGATACATGCTGGTAGGGAAAGTGTTAGTAGTGAAGATGTTGGCAAGTGTTGGGAGTGAGGATACATACATGCTGGTAGGGAAAGTGGATTTTATTTTTGTGTGTGTGTTGGTAGTGAAGATGTTGGCAGATATTGGTAGTGAGGATACATGCTGGTAGGGAAGGTGGCTATTTTTTTGGTGTTGGTAGTGAATGTGTGTGTGTGTTGGCAGTGGAGGAGTAGGCAAGAAGGTGTAATGTGTACAGTAAGTTACATTAATGTGTTGTCTTGGTGTGGCCTAAAAAATAACAACAACAACAATAATAATAATAATAAGTAATAATAAACAATAATAATAATAATAATAATAATAATACAGTACTCGTCAAACCCACTAACTAACTAACTAACTAACTAACTTACATTTTTCCGTGTGGTGCAATATGTTGAAAAATTTTATTAACGATATATTATTATAGAGTAATTAATAAATAACTAAATATACTAATTAATTATATATTATTCTATGTAGTACGAGAGTTGATCACAATAATTATGTACTGTAGTTATAATTGATGTTATAATTATAGGCCTTCAAATTTAATTACAGTAATTATTGTCTCCACAGTTGTAGTGAAATTAAACTGTATTTAATTATTATAAGGTGTGTATGTATGTCACTGGAACTTCACATTATTAATTCGATAACGTTGCGATTGATAATTTATATTTTATCTTGATTAATTAATAATTGATGATAAAAAAAAAATGCTTAGTTGATTAATTTGTTTGTTTGTTCTGTAGGGAAAGCAAGCCAAAGAAAAAACAAACCAACAGACAAACAATGTGTATTTATTTTTATTATTAGATAATTTTACAGTATTGTGTTATGTTTTTTTTTTTTTTTTTTTTTTGAGAGAGAAAGAGATAGAGAGGGTTTAGAATATATTGTAAGCTATTTTTTTATTTATTCAGGTTTTTTTTTTTTTGAGAGAGAGAGATAAAGAGGGTTTAGAAGATATTATTATTGTAAGCTATTTTTAATTTATTCAGGTTTTTTTTAGAGAGAGAGAGATAGAGAGAGAGAGAGAGAGAGAGAGAGAGAGAGAGAGAGAGAGAGATAGAGAGGGTTTAGAAGATATTATTATTGTAAGCTATTTTTAATTTATTCAGGTTTTTTTTTTAGAGAGAGAGAGAGAGAGAGAGAGAGAGAGAGAAAAAAAAAATAGAGATAGAGAGGGTTTAAAAGATAATATTTGTAAGCTGGCTACTGCAACATTTAATTTCTTCCTCCCAAACTGTGTCCTACAAAATTAACACTAAAATAATACTGAGGAAGTGTTTTGTGTGTAAAGTTTGGAGGTGTCGTATAATTCATTGCCCTTGTTCGTACAGCATAATTATTATCTTTCTTTTATTAATTATTACGGACTTTGTAATCGCGTGTGTGTGTGTGATAATTTGGAGGCTACTGATTCCTCCTAACTATACCATGAAACAGTTAACAAGTTCCTTCCCCATTAGGAGGTGTTTCGTGGTAATGATTTGTAGGACTCGTTTACCTCTAATTTCTTGACTACTATACACTACATCACAAGGTACTATTAAAGAGGAGTTATAACCTGCTGCTGTGGACGGACAAGTTGAAGTACATGTAGCCCTCCAAACTCTGGTCATAAAACACATCTATACAGTCTTATAGGGAGGGATTCTGTTTCCTGGCATAGTTTGGAGGATTCAGAAGCTCCTAAGTTTTTACAGCCGTTTATTTCCCTTAAGTGTCATTCTGATTACAATATCACTTTTTTTAGATGGCTGGGATGGAAGCTATGTGGATTAGAAGTGAAAATATATGACTCTAATGCCTAAATATAATATAAATATATATAAATATATATATACAATAAATTGTGTACACCACTTGAGGCTTTTAAAAATATGATATTTTATTAGTTCATTTTCTACGCTATTCTATATACAGTATATAATGCTTTATGTACAGTACAGCCACAATCAAATAACCACCAACACTTTCCTTCCATTGTGCAAATAAATCAGTATCATATCAAAATATAATCATACAACAACAACACCTTACGTCAACTCAACCCCCTCATATAAATCAGTATCATATCAAAATATAATCCTACAACAACAACACCTTACGTCAACTCAACCCCCTCAATTATTATTATTATTATGAGGTGTTGCAAAATCATACACGTGTTGTTCTTTATTACCAAGATATTTACTACGACAGAAGGACAGTGTTGGTGGATATTTGATTGTGGCTGTACATACTATATTGGCCACAAAAATTCATACACACGCTGTTGGTTTCAAGGTTTTACAACATATAGAAAATATACGACTATGTATGTAACTACAATTCAACATTATTATAATTATTATTAGGTTTGTTTTTTTTGTAATCAGAGTCACTTAGTAGACCTTTCATATCCTTACTTCCAGAATAATCACCTTATCTTTCCATATACCCTGTGTATGAATTTCTGAGGCCAAACGTACAGTATTTCATTTTAGGGAGAACCTGAGATGATCTGAATGAAACTGAACTTTTTTTTTTTTTTTTTTGTCCGAGAAAAATGAAAGACATAGAAAGGAAAACCCACATTGTACACAAGGAATTAATTTATATATTTGATCAACTACAAAAAAATTTACAATGTTTCATCTTGACGTATAAAGGGGTAAGTTTTGTGTTGGCAAATCTGGAGCAACTGAATACTCCAAACTATTCTAACCATGCCATAAAACAAGCTCCTTAGGCAAAGATCTTGGTTGTATGTACAGTTAGACACATAAATGAATGGATGATACAGCCCAAGTGAAAGATGGTCAATTTCTCCCAATATCAAGTTCCTTATTAGTGCCAAATAGGAGACATCAGGGGCAGAAGTCCGTATTGAGGATGGTGTGTGTGTGTGTGTGTGTGTGTTCCTTAGTGCCAAATAGGAGACATCAGGGGCAGAAGTCAGTATTGAGGATGGTGTGTGTGTGTTCCTTAGTGCCAAATAGGAGACATCAGGGACAGAAGTCAGTATTGAGGATGGTGTGTGTGTGTGTGTGTGTTCCTTAGTGCCAAATAGGAGACATCAGGGGCAGAAGTCAGTATTGAGGATGGTGTGTGTGTGTGTGTGTGTGTTCCTTAGTGCCAAATAGGAGACATCAGGGGCAGAAGTCAGTATTGAGGATGGTAATAAAAAGCAAGTACCTGATAATAGACACACAATGGTTACTCAAATGGGACAAGTATCTTTCACCACCTGGGCTGTACCACCCATTCCTGTGTCCAACTGTACATTGGTGAAGTTGATGGTCCGACGTGATCAACTGAGGTAATTGAAGTTAGTAAAAAAGATTTGAAAGAAGGGTTTGTAATTGGGGAAGAGTTTGGTACAGTATTGGTAAATCTGGAGCAACTGAATCCTCCAAATTATTCCAAGCAACCACAGAACACCATTATTTTTGCTTATATGTGTGTCCTGTTGTTTCCTGGCATACTTTGGAGGAATTAAGGCACTCCAATGTAACAAAAAAGAATTACCACCTTAATTAAGAAAGGAAGGAAGAAATAAATTAAGAGAGAAAGGAAGGAATTATTTAAAAAAAGAAAGGAAGGAATAAATTAAGAAAGAAAGGAAGGAAGGAATAAATTAAGAGAAAGGAAGGAATAAATTAAAAAAGAAAGGAAGGAATAAATTAAAAAAGAAAGGAAGGAAGGAATAAATTAAGAAAGAAAGAAAGGAAGGAATAAATTAAGAGAGAAAGGAAGGAATAAATTAAGAAAGGAAAGGAAGGAATAAATTAAGAGAGAAAGGAAGGAATAAATTAAGAGAAAGGAAGGAATAAATTAAGAGAAAAATGAAGGAATAAATTAAGAAAGAAAGGAAGGAATAATACGTGGAAGATACTGTCATAAATACTAAAAGGAAATACTTGTGCTCCATTAAATTATCTTAGTGTAAATAGGAAAATTTTGACATTTGTCTGGGGAAATGGTGGAAATCGTGAAGAACGACGACAACGACACGTGACTTTGTTATTGTCAACCCCACGTGGTACAGTGGTATGTAGGGAGGGATGGGGACCTCGACGTGGCCAGAACCACCAGGCTTAAGGCGTCTTCTATTTATGCCATATCAACCCTGGTAAGGCAACCCGGTTGCTCGAATCGTCGATTTGGCATGTTCTATTTACACCAGTCAACCCAGTTCACCCCAACCCGAAGCAACCCAGTGCAATAGCAGTAGTGGGTTACGTGGTGGTATCTGGCAACTTTTACAGGTTACTCACAGCTGACGCGCCAAAAACAAACACTGGTAAGCCCTCTTCAGAAATATATATGACATTTTAGCATAACACGAGACATAATCTTCAAAATACATAAAGGAAATATTATTTTGAAGTGGCATGAGTACCCTAATCAGTAACATTTGAGGGAAATGTCTATTAATGTTTACAAACAAAGGAACATCAACCCGGGTTGGTGGTGGGTGTGTTCTATTTACACCATCCAACCCGGGTTTTTCGGAGCAACCCAGGTTGCCAACCCGGGTTGATCAAGTGGCATAAATAGAAGACGCCTTTAGAATTGACCACTCAAGACTTTTTATTTTTTAAATAATATATATATATATATTTTTTTTTTTTTTTTTTTTTTGTAATAATTAACTTTTTATTTTTTTTGTAATAACTAACTTTTTTCTTTTAATTATTATATTTTTTTATTTATGATTTTTTTTATTTGATTTCGTCGTCGTCGTCGTCGCCGCCGCCGCCGCCGTCGTCTTCATCGCCTGGGGATGACACCAAACCCACACTGCCCTTGGTGCTCTACACAACCTGACACACACACACACACACAACCAGACACACCAGAGAAAATAAGTGTGTGTGTTTATTATTGTATGGAGGGATGAAGGTTAGTTTAATTAACGAATATTAGAGAAAATAAATGTGTGTGTGTTCTTACCTATTTATATCTGTGTGTGTCTGTATGTGTGTTGAACAATAATAATACAAATTCCTATGTGTACAGTATTTAATTAAAAAGATTAGAGAAATAGGAAGTGTGTGTGTGTGTGTGTGTTGAATAATAATAATAATGGGGGTACATATTTATTTCACTTTAGTTAAATTGGAGTGCCTTGATTCCTACAAAGTATGCCAGGAAACAGGACCAGAAAAGTAAAAATAATGGTGTTTTGTTGCCTGGAATAGTTTGGAGGAATCGGTTGCTCCAGATTTACCAGCACAAAATTCCTGTAATTATTGAAAGAATTACCGTTATTGCATATGTTTTTTCTACCTTCATTACCCACTAATTTATCCCATTCTAAGACTATTTTCTTCTATGACATTTCCTCCACAAATTCCCCATTTCCAAGATAGGGCATATTCAAATGGGGCATTTTAAAATTAGCCTGACCTAACCAAACCTAACCTAACCTAACCTAACCTAACCTAACCTAACCTAACCTACACCGCATCAGATTACCGGGACCTAACCTGGGCAAACTACCGGGAAATAACCGGGAATACTGTATTGCATTCTGAAATTCTTGATTTAAAAAAGAGAGTATGGATCAGCGCCACAATTACCCCATAAAGGTTTAGCGACACTTAAAAGTCATCCATGGTGAATACAGAGAGTAGTCAATTGGAGTCAGGAAAATATATGAAAATATTATACTGTACTGTAGTTAGTTTCTGAATCTACATTTATATTACTTCCAGTGGTGGTAATTATTTCAATGACTTATTATTACCCTGTGTTTGTCTTCTTACCACCAGCATGGCACGTGTCACCATGGAGGCAGAAGAGGAACTTTTAATGGAAGGCTTACGTCTGGATTTTATAGTTGAGATGCACACAAATAAAACACAGCTTCATCTTCACACAGAAAATATCCCTCCATCTTGAAATATCATCAGCATGTGAGTAACCATCTTCATCTCTTATCACAATATTTTGGAAACCATTACTGTACATTCAAAGCTGAAAATTATATTGACTGAACAACCAATAATGCAGCACAAGTACTTACACAACACTCGTAAGGGGAGAGTATACTTTTGGTACATTGGAGTGCCTTGATTCCTCCAAAATATGCCAGGAAATAGAACCAGATGGACAAAAATAAAGGCGTCCTGTTGCTTGGAATAGTTTGGAGGAATCAGTTGCTCCAGATTTGGCAAGTGTCTATCAGTATGTGGCAGCTTCAAGGCACATTGGTATATGAGAGAGAACTTCCTCATTTTTAATAGATAAAACCTTTTTGGTCGGTAAGTAATAACGATGACATTTTTCCAACTCGGTCAGAATAATTGGTTAATATAAATTTGAGTTAGTATATAATATTATTGAGTATTTTCACTTTGTCTGCCCTGCTCAGGTCATTTATATTGTTATGTATGTGTTGCAATATTTCAAAGATTATTTTTATTTTTAAAGACATGATGAAATTTATTACTTTTGTTAAATACAATAACATCAACATTTGATAAATGAGGTGATATTAATTTAATGTTCTATTTTTGTAATACAGTATATGTATGTATGTTTGCTTTATAAAATACAGTATGAGAGCGAGAGAGAGAGAGAAAAAAGAAAAAAAAAACAGGTTACTATGCACTTCTGCCATCTCTTGTGCTTCTACCCCGATCTGGATTTATTATACATGTATGATTATCCGATACATTGTGTTTTGGAGACTCACTTTTTTAGTCTTATCTTTGATAGACGTATGACTTGGGTTCACCATCTCTGTTCACTTTTAAAGAGGGAGTACTGTAATTTATTCTTTTTTGGTATGCTAGGAAACAGGACCAGAATAGCAAAAAGTAATGGTATTCTGTTGTTGCTTGGAATAGTTTGGAGGATTCAGTTGCTCCAGAATTAATTACCAACACAAAATTCCCCCTTAAAATAATAAATATAATAATAATAATAAAGATAATAATAAATATAATAATAATAATAAAGATAATAATAAATACCCGGTATAATAATAATAATAAAGATAATAATAAAGATAATAATAATAATAATAATAATAATAATAATAATAATAATAATAATAAGGTCTGTTGCTGTCTGGTTCTCAAGTTATTCAGAGTCCTGGGGGGCTAATGGGACCACCCTCCTCTGTTTATATCATTCTCTAGTTAGGTGTAAACTTGACTATGGGTATGAGGTGTACCGTGTTTATGAGGCTGGGATATATTGTCTGGTGACCGGAGCCTTCAGGTTGTTCTCAGTCTCTTGGTGGTTGCTGATGAGTCACGTTACCTTTTGATTTAATTCACTTAACATCCACTACCTGACTCCCTTCCCTGCTTGGCGGTTTCAGCTGACATCATATTTCAGTACTATCTCTCTCACACACCCTCCCATGTCAACCCCTCACCCCACCACCAGTATAATGCTTAAGGGATCCTATGATGTAGTCAGGAAATTGAAGGTAAACGAGTCCTTCAAATATTGCCACAAAACACCACCTATATGAAAGGAGCTTGTTTCATGGCATCATCAGGAGGAATCAGAAGCCTCCAGTTCTCATTCATGATCACAGGGTCCTTAGCTGAATCTTACATTAGTAAAAGAATAGCTATGTAGATGTACACTCGTGATACATAATTTCTGACCAGTGTGTGAGGAACAGAAAGCTTCGAATCGCCTGGTATTGTTCATTTCCCCACCCAGTACACCTATAGAAGCTGAGTTCGAATGCAGGGTGTGTGTGTGTGTGTGTGTGTGTGTGTGTGTGTGTGTGTGTGTGTGTGTGTGTGTGTGTGTGTGTGTGTGTGTATGTGTGTGTGTGTGTGTGGTGCCTGCCATTCGTCTCTGGTCAGAAATTACGTATCACGACTGTACTCAATGTAAGTGTACAGTAATAATAATAATAATAATAAGTTACCATTTCTGCTCTTTTACGTACAGTTTATATACGTACACATCCATGACTTATATCTTTGTCACCTCCAGCAGATTATTATTTTACGTACAGTTTTATTATGAGAGAGGGGAACAATACACCTGGAGAGTTCACTGTACATTTTACTTTGGAAAGTTTGGCACGCTGATTATTTAAGTAATACCACATTATACTTTATAAAAGATCTTTACACTAGATCAGGGGCTCTCAAACCTTGGACCACATGCAAGAATACATTGATGGTGTTAACGATGGTACTCGTGGTAATGGTACGATGAGGGAGTAACCTGATGTCAACAAATTAAGAGTACAGTCTGTCAATGATACATGTACAGTTAGACACATGAATGGATGGTACAGCCCAAGTGAAAGATGGTCCATATCTCCCAATATCAAGTTCCTTATTAGTGCCAAATAGGAGACATCAGGGGCAGAAGTCAGTATTGAGGATGGTGTGTGTGTGTGTGTGTGTTCCTTATCAGTGCCAAATAGGAGACATCAGGGGCAGAAGTCAGTATTGAGGATTGTGTGTGTGTGTGTGTGTGTTCCTTAGTGCCAAATAGGAGACATCAGGGGCAGAAGTCAGTATTGAGGATGGTGTGTGTGTGTGTGTGTGTGTGTGTTCCTTAGTGCCAAATAGGAGACATCAGGGGCAGAAGTCAGTATTGAGGATGGTGTGTGTGTGTGTGTGTGTGTGTTCCTTAGTGCCAAATAGGAGACATCAGGGGCAGAAGTCAGTATTGAGGATGGTAATAAAAAACAAGTACCTGATAATAGACACACAATGGTTACTCAAATGGGACAAGTATCTTTCACCCCCTGGGCTGTACCACCCATTCATGTGTCCAACTGTACCACACCCTCGCTCAGTTACTCGCAGTTTTAGCTGGTAAAATCCGGACTAGTAAGCTGGGTTATCTTACAGTGATGGTGATTGGTCCATCTAATATCTGTTGTAAGATATCCCTGCTTTATACTCCAGATTTTACCAGCTAAAAACTGCCTGTAACTGAACGAGGGTCGGGTACGTGTATCATTGACAGACTGTACATGTTTCCCTCCAAACTTTGTCATGAAACACATCTTTGCTGACTCATAGGGAGGGATTCTGTTTCCTAGCATAGTTTGGAGGAATTAAAACCTCCTAATTTCCAACAGCAGTAGGTTGCTCCTCTTAATGTAATAGAGAGTCATGGTGTCGATTCCACAGTCGTTGGTATTGGTTGGTAAGCACTCAAACGAAAGAATTTTAGCCGTGTAATAACTTATGGGTGAATTATTTAATGAGTTTGGTGAGTAAACTATACAGTGATCATCATTATCTAACTATTGGATAGATTTTGTGAATGTGGATACTCAGCTTATGGAAAATAATGAAGCCTTACAAGTGTGGTTGGTTGGGAAGCTAACAAACCAATACCACTGTGGAATGGACTCATGGTATGGTTACTGTGCCATCGTAAACATCACATAGCGATATTCTTGCATACGTACGACTCCATTTCTTTAGTGACTAGAAACACTAAAAAAAATATACAGTACTGTAATAATATTGTAAATAATATAAAAAAATATACTTTAATAATATTGTAAATAATAAAAAAAAAATACTGTAATAATATTGTAAATAATATAAAAAAATATACTGTAATAATATTGAAATAACACAACTTCAGTAAATAATGGTCAAACAATAAAAATGACAAAATTATTAATTAATACTTACAATACAGTATAATACAATACTGTATTTTATAAAGCAAACAAACATACATATACTGTATTACAAAAATAGAACATTAAATTAATATCACCTCATTCATCAAATGTTTATGTTATTGTATTTAACAAAAGTAATAAATTTCATCATGTCTTTAAAAATAAAAATAATCTTTGAAATATTGCAACACCTACATAACAATATAGATTTGTTTGAGAACCCCTGTACAATCTTGGTGGTCTTATTAATTACTCTTCGGTACAATAAAGCTCTTTGTCACTAAATTCACACTGCAAAATAATTTGAACCGAGCGATGAAAAGAACCTTTTGTTGCAGAATAAGTTTAATAATACCAGCCTCTGTGTTTTCATTAGTTGCTGCATCTGTCCCATTTTACTTATACAGTAAAGCATTACATGCAATTTTACATGCAATTGCAAAGAAGCATACAATGACACCACGCCTTGCAACCCTTCTTAATAAAATCGAATAGAATTTGTGCTGAGTTGAAACTGCTCATGTTCTCAAATCTTTAGTCAACTAAGAATTGGTTAGTTCAGTGGAGGTTAATGGTTCCTCCAAATTATGCCATTATACCCTACTGTATAATAATAATAATATATGGTTTATTCTTGCAGGACATTTTCTAAACATACATACGGTACGGTAACCTCCAATTTGCTGACAAAACCAAAGCCATTTTAAAGAACCCTGTGATGTTGTCAGAAAATTACAGTTCAATAAGTGCTTCAAATATTGCCATGAAACACACACACCTATATGAAAGAGATGTGTTTCATGGCATAATCAGGAACAAACAAATGCCTTCAATTCCCATACACAATCACAGGGTCCTTAATTAAGCAAGAATGATCTGTGTGTCAACTTTAATTAATTATTTTCCTTTATCCACAGAATGGGGAGATCTGTTTGGTATCATAAGTTTGGAGGAATCAGAGAACCTTCCATTTCACCAACATGAGAATCTCCCTATACAGTAAGTGCTGTTTATGCCTAGAATTAGAGACTGTGTGTGTGTGTGTGTGTGTGTGTGTGTGTGTGTGTGTGTGTGTGTGTGTGTGTGTGTGTGTGTGTGTATGTGTGTGTGTGTGTGTGTGTGTGTGTTTATGTGTATGTGTATGTGTATGTGTGTGTGTGTGTGTTCGGTGTATTGAGCCATATTCAAGAACATCCGTGGTGCATACGATGGCTCTGTTGTCTTTCTATGGAGCCATCGTACAGGTACCATGCCATCGTATACACCACAATGTGTTCTTGAATATGACCCAATTGTTTCATAAAGTTCACCTTGCTTATTCTATATATACTGTATTTATTATATTTATAGTAGCCAAAAGCACAATATATTCCATTATTCCTTTTTCAAACCTCCAGCATTCATTAAGGCACTACATCATCCATACCTCAACTTCAATTAAATCTTAGTATTGGTGTCAGAAAGTCTGTCCCCTATTCTCGCACCCCCCTAACCCCCCCCCAAGCCTGTCCCCCCTTCTCCCCCCAAAAAAAAATCCCATAACCCCCTAAAATACTGTTATGTGGGGTGTTTAATTAAGGGACCCTGTGTGTGTTGTAGTCAGAAAATTGGAGATAAAAGAGTCCTTCAAATATTGCCACGAAACACACACACCTATATGGAAGGAGCTTGTTTGTTTCGTGGCATAGTCAGGAGGAATCAGAAACCTCCAATTATCATACACGAGCACAGTACAGTCACTGATAATAATAATAACCCCTATCCTTTACCCATACCAAACCCACAGCCATTACTTCAGTGTTGGGGTGAAGGAGGAAGGTAGTGGGTCAAGGAGAGGGGTGTTTCTATTGTCGGTTACTGTACAGTCTCCTTCACTCCCACTTTCACCAGTTCAGTGTTGCCAACGTATACACCAGGCATTGTGTGAGCTACCAGTTCAGACTCTCACATCTGAAACACCTGCCAGTAAGAATAAGGGTTGATGGCAGGTGTTTTAAGAATAAGGGTTGATGGCAGGTGTTTTAAGAATAAGGGTTGATGGCAGGTGTTTTAAGAATAAGGGTTGATGGCAGGTGTTTTGCATGTGAGAGTCGGAACTGGTAGCTCACGTTGAACTGGTGAAAGCGGGAGTGGAGGAGACTGTACCTAAAGTGTATTGCCTGCCCACTTAAATCTTTCCTTATAATGCCCCCATCTTGTCATGTTATGTACAGTTGAGCAAATAGAAAGTGCAAAAAATACGAGTGTATATTATGGTAATATCTTTTATTTCTTTGTAGTAAAAAAACCTGGTATATTTATCAATGAATCACCAACACTCCAGAACCAATAATGCAAAATGCAATATGATGGACTTTATGAAATTTTGAGTGGTAGTCAGATGTGATTATATTATACACTCATATTATATTTGCACTTTCTACTTACTCGAACGTACGTGTGTATGTATGTATGTATGTATGTATGTAACACTGAATTATATACACGACTAATAACTCATCCACTGCCCTAACAACAACAACAACCACCACCTCCTATGGTATTGGGTGACACTGTTCGTACTCACAGCCGGTTACAACCTTACAGAAAATAAATAATCGAGTGGTTTCCAAACTGGGGAACATTATTTATTTAGTGTTGTTAAATAATTTGGGATGCATGCAAACTAATCTTACAACACAAGACAAAGCACAAAAATTTAAGGTTATATTTTTTGTGTGAATGGAGTATTTTTGGGAGTACTGTACAGTAATTATTTTATTTATTAATTATTTTATTTATTACTCCAAATTTTTAACTGGTAATTGTAAGATGGAGCAAATTAATGATCCCTCCAAATTACTCCAAGCAACAGAACACCCATTATTTTTGTTCATCTGGTCCTGTTTCCTGGCATACTTTGGAGGAAACATTGTACTCTAATGTACCAAAAGTTATGGCCTTCCTCAGGAGCTCCTCAGCCAGACAGCTTAAGGGGGTGTGAGAGTAAGGAGACAAGCTTGGGGTGGGGTTAGAGGGGGTGCGGGAATAGGGGACATGCTTTCTACCCGGCCCCCCTTCCACCCCAAGCCTGTTCCCCCTAACCTCGCACCCCCAACCCTGTCCCCCAATTCCCACACACCCCTTAAGGAACTTCAACAACAACCCCCCCAATAAGCAATGGTGGCGACTCAAAGTTTGGAAACCACTGCAGTAAACGAACTTTTAGTGTGACTCTCCCTTCCTCATTTTCTACCATGAGTTTTGCTTGGGTTTATCCTGTTGACGGTAAATATTCACAGATGATAATGCAGGTCATCATCAAAATCTTTTATTATTATTATTAATGGTGAATTGGAGGGCTATCGATTCCTCCAAATATGTCAGGAAACAGACGCCTTCAATGGTACGTACTAGTAGGATTTTTTTTTTTTTTTTTTTTTTTTCATGGCATAGTTTGGAGAAATCACAGACCTTACAAATTCACCAACTAGAGAATCTCACCACGAGTTTTGTGTGTGTGTGTTGTGTGTGTGTGTGTGTACAGTATATGTGTTGTGTGTGTATATATGTGTTGTGTGTGTGTGTGTACTTTTATGCACCTCACTACAATGTCTCATTATTTTGTACTTTTAAGAAATTTTTAAAAACTTCCCATTTATTTTAAAGGACCCTGTGTGTGATGTGGTCAGAAAATTGGAGATAGACGAGTCCTTCAAACATTGCCACGAAACACACACACACACACACCTATATGGAAGGAGCTTGTTTCATGGCATGGTCAGGAGGAATCAAAAGCCTCCAATTTTAATATACAATCACACTCACGGTCCTTAAAGGGAGGAAGTACAGTGTTGGCAAATCTGGAGCAACTGATTCCTCCAAACTATTCCAAGCAACAGGACTCCCATTATTTTTGTCCATCTGGTCCTATTTCCTGGCATATTTTGGAGGAATCAAGACACTCCAATGTACCAAAAGTATACTCTCCCCTTAACAAAATTATCCCAACGTATCCAGAATATAACTTGGTGTTTTTTCAGTTCAGACACGCCAACACGAGGGACGAAGGCTGCGATGATGATGATAGACATAAGGTTGGTGTTGCTGGTAGTGGTGGTGGGAATGTACAGTTAACACCAATAATTCTCTTGCTTCTCACTGTCTGATGGTGAGCTCTGAGATTCACAAGTGTCAACAATGAACTCTGAGATTTACAAATGTCAACAATTAACCAAAAACAAAATCTTCACAAACTTGTATATTTAATTAACCATTTATGTCGAGATTCTCATGTTGGTGAATTGAAGGGCTACTGATGCCTCCAAACAGATCCTTCATTAAGGTGGTCTGTTTCGTGGCATACAATGGAGGAATCACACACCTGCAAATTCACAAACAAGAGAACCTCCCCTTAACACTCAAGCAATGGCCTGATTTTGTTTAAGGTTATCTCACTTAGACATACTGTATCTCACTTAGACATACTGTATTTCACTTATGGCACACTAGTTTGAATTGGGAAAACTGACAGCCAGTGTGTGTGTTTCATTATATTTCATACGTCTATGTGACATCCAAATTTGAACTAACTTGCCCAATGGTTGACTTTTAACGAGGAATTTTCCAAACTTAGGACGCTAAAGTGACGTCTGTGTGCAAACGTAAAGTTACAGCCATACCAGAGAGTGTTAATAGATTACTGAAGAACTTTAAATTCATTACAACATTGTATATAAATCTCAGAAGCCACCATCATCATTAACAACATGTACAGTCGGCAAAAAAAGTATTGGAACTCCCTTATGGATAATTATTATACTGTAAATCATTTCAATGTAAGGGATTATGTGTTAATATTTTTTCGGTCGACTGTACAATACTGTATGATGTTTATTGTACAGTTTTTTTTAGTTTTGGTTTAATGTACACTCCACCTTTCTTTTTTTTTTTTGTACAGTTACTTGTAAGGATAGTAAAATATTATTCAATGGTGTTCAATTTCCTGACGAACATTTAAAAGAATATATATTATATATTTTATGTATGTAACTATGAAATATATATAAAACTGTTGCTCAAAAATATCCCACATTAATAATTATCTTACAAACTGACATCTTCATAATAACTGTGTTTCCCTCAAATGTCTTTCAAAAAACTTCCAAATATGAAATACGTACATGACCAGACACACGATACAAATGTACACTTGCAATCCGAAATTTGTATCCAGGTCTTGTTACAGTTTCCAATCAATTGACATACGAGTGAAACAATTACAAGGCTTATCATGTTTCATATATATTTGTATCCAGGTCTTATCAAAGTTTCGAATCATTGACATACGAGTGAACAAATTACAAGGCTTATCCCGTTTCATATAGATTTGTATCTTATTGAACTTTCGAATCATTTGAATTATAACGCTTGTTCCCGTTTCATATAATAAATTTGTATACCAGGTTTTGTTAAAAGTTTTCAATCATTTTACATACTGTACTAGTAAACCAATTACAACACTTATCATGTTTATCATAATTATTGCTAATTACTCGATTGGTTATTTATTTGAAGCAAGCCTGGATACATATTTTGGATTGCGAGTGTACACATATATATATTTATATGCGATATATATATATTTTATTTACAAGTCTCGGCTTCACACACTAGAAAGAAATATATAAAAAAAATACACACACACAAACAACCTTCCTTTCCTGGTTCATCTCGGGTTGTGCACGTGACTGATTCGATTTAGGGTTGTCGTGAGTAGAATATAGAGAAGGAATGTTGTAGTGAAGTGAGGGCTGTGTCTCTGTGTTCCAGACGGTGTGTTGGCTGACTCACACTCCCCTGAAACAACAACAACAACAACATCATTATACTCACATAGGCTTGGTATGTATATATATTAAAAACAAAAAATTATAATCTCAATGCCTAAAAAAAAAAAATCATTATAGTCTCAATGCTTAAAAATAAAATAAATATAATCTCAATGCCTAAAAAAAGAAATATCATTATAATCCCCCTCTTTTCTCCTCTCTCTCTCCCTCTTTTCTCCTCTTCTCTTAATTCCTCCCCTCCCTCCATTCATCCATCCATCCATCTCCCTCTCTCCTTCCATCCATCCCTCCCCTCTATCCCTGCTTCCTACCCTGTGCTGTGAAGTTAATACTGAGTGTAGTGGTTGGTGGAACTTGATGTCTTGGGCAGGAGTGTGCATGTGCTGTAATCTGTAACATCTTTCCACCACCACCACCGGCATTGGTTGTTGTTGTTGTTGTGCTGCTTTTATTGCTGTGTTTGTTGTTGTTATTGTTGTTGTAGTTTCTGGACGATGCGATGATGCAGTAGCGATGTGCTGGATGGTCGTCGGGTGAAGCCACGACATAGATGGAGCCGTCCTCGTCCCAGTTGCCGTGACATACGAACGCTGTAATGCAAGTCTATGTTGAAGACAGTTTTGGGGCAACATATTAATTTCTACCAAAGCAGATATTAAAAGGTATTTATTTTTTTGGTTAAAATAAATTCTAACTAATCATTATTTTCTTCCAGATGAAAGGTAACATTAGAATTAACAATTTTGAATATTAAAATGAAATATTTTTTATGGTAAATACAGGCTTATCAATATTCTCCAGATAAAAATTGAAATAGGGAATAACAATTTTGAACACTAAAATGGAAGAGATTATTATGCCGGCAACAAATTAATTTTTACCAATAGTGTAATTCCATTCAGATAAAAAGGTGACATTAGGAAATAAAACCTATGAAGGCAAAGATAGAAGTTATAAATATTGAAGGAATTTTTATGGCAACAAATCATAATTTTAGGAATAATTTCTTGCATATAAATAATGAGACCGTGGGTCATATGCAAGAACATTCACAGTGTATACGACAGCTCCATAGACAAACAACAGAGCCATCGTACCGGTACCAAGCCGTCGTATACACCATGAAAATCTTCTTGCATACAGCCCTGTAATAATAATATAAATACTATACTCTATCCAATCCTAGCTTGCAATTGGAGCCTAGGTGTATTTTTAATGCTCGTCTCTGATTGGTCAATATCTCCAGGCAACCTCCGTTCACGCTTACCTTTCCCAAACCAAAACATTGAATTTCTCAGATGTACACTTTTTTGTTTTTTTCTTGGTGCTTCACTTATTTCGCTTAATATCTACTTGGTACTTTGGTAACCTGACAGAATAATGATAGAGGATTACTTTTATCGTGAAAAAAATATCTATATCATTAAAAAATATACGATTAAATACGAGTTGAAGTGAAACAAGTAGCTAAAAATGTTTATGCAACTTTTTTTATATGCCGATATTTATTTATAAATATTACGCTACCATGATTAAAAATGGGTGGATGATGTAGATAAAATCCTCCTGCATGTCATGGTGGTATAAGATTGTAGATAAGACAGAAATTATTGCTGGAAACGTCATTTTAATGTCAAGATGTCAATGACGTTCTAATGTGTATGACTAAGAACCCTGTTTTCCCGCGCTCGTGTATTAGTGTTGCCATGTCTGCTTGACGTGATTTCCCTCCCTTTAATATCAGAATTTCGCTTTTTACCTCAATTATTCCCCGTTTACTCCTGAACATTTATGGTCTTTTAGGCATTTCATTTGGTAGAAAATTCCCTGTTTACTCTTGAACGAACTGTATATTATTTCCCTATGTGGACTTCTAAATTCCCTAAAACAGATAAATTTCCCTGCACCTGGCAACACTGGGTGCAAATTAGAGTGTCATTGACATCTTGACATTAAAATGACGTTTCCAGCAATAATTTCTGTCTTATCTACAATCTTATACCACCATGACATGCAGGAGGATTTTATCTACATCATCCACCCATTTTTAATCATGGTAGCGTAATATTTATAAATAAATATCGGCATATAAAAAAAGTTGCATAAACATTTTTAGCTACTTGTTTCACTTCAACTCGTATTTAATCGTATATTTTTTAATGATATAGATATTTTTTTCACGATAAAAGTAATCCTCTATCATTATTCTGTCAGGTTACCAAAGTACCAAGTAGATATTAAGCGAAATAAGTGAAGCACCAAGAAAAAAACAAAAAAGTGTACATCTGAGAAATTCAATGTTTTGGTTTGGGAAAGGTAAGCGTGAACGGAGGTTGCCTGGAGATATTGACCAATCAGAGACGAGCATTAAAAATACACCTAGGCTCCAATTGCAAGCTAGGATTGGATAGAGTATAGTAACATATAAACAAAGTGAATGTATAATGAAAACAATAATCATACCAACTTTGCCAAACTCTCCAGGTGATGCCGTGACAAACTAGGCTGTCTTATTATTACCAAGAGTTTGTAAAGTAGAAGCCCTGGGGGTGTATAGTTAGTGAGGGGGGGGGGACCTGTACACACACACACACACACACATATTCATTGCACCTTAAATATACACACACAAATAATTTTATAATATTTTATGTATTATTATTATTTACCATTAATATATTATTATATGTCATTAATATTATTTACCCTTATTGTTATGATTAACCATTATTGTTATGATTATTAATATTTACCATTATTATTTACCATTATAATTATTTACCATTATTATTATTATTATTATTTACCATTATTATTATTATTATTATTATTTACCATTATTATTATTATTGCAGCTAATGATAAAAATAATGGAGAGGAATATGATGAAAAACATAAATAGACAATTTGAATTTAAGGACCCAGTGATTGTGATTGAAAATTAGAGGCTTCTGATTCCTCCTGACCATGCCACGAAACAAGCTCCTTCCATATACAGTAGGAGGCGTGTGTGTGTGTTTCGTGGCAATGTTTGAAGGACTCGTGTACTTTACCTCCAATTTTCTGCCCACATCACACACACACAGATGAACAAAAATAATGGTATTGTTCTGTTGTTGCTTGGAATAGTTTGGAGGATTCAGTTTCTCTAGAATTACCAACACAAACTTCCCCCCTTAAATAAGAAAAAACAAAACAAAAAAACTAAATTTTATCACAAATGACACAAAATAAAAATTAAATAGAATAATAACGGACTCACATTGTTTTATAGATTCCTTCGGACAAGCGTTGACAAAATTGAGGGAGTGTAGGGAGGAGCAGCCCGCCCTGAGGTGTGTGACATCCCGCCCACACTCACCACCCCCCGCCACCCACACACCCACCAGGGGACAGGCACGACGCGATGGCGCATTACCTGTGTAAGCAAAGGAAAAACAATTAAAATACAGTAATACATAAACTTTAGAAAAACCAAAAAATACAATTTATCTGTGTCAGCAAAGTAAAATTAATTAATAAATGTACAGTAATAAATAAATAATACAAGTTATCTGTGCAAGCAAAGTAAAAAGAATTAACAATTATACAGTAATAAATAAACGCTGAAGAGAAAACAAATAATACAAGTTATCTGTGCAAGGAAAGAGACAGACAGACAGAGACAGAGAGAGAGGGAGAGGGAGACAGACAGACAGAGAGAGACAGACAGACAGAGAGAGACAGAGACAGACAGACAGAGAGAGACAGAGACAGAGACAGAGAGAGGGAGACAGACAGACAGAGAGAGAGAGGGAGACACAGACAGACAGAGACAGAGAGAGATCACACCTATATTATCCTTGCTACACCTCACCTAACCTAACCTAACCTACTAGTGAGTGTGGTGTGTGGTGCTGTGGATGTGTTGAAGTACATGGGATGACACGCGTCCATCGCCCTCACAGCACGAGAACCTGAAGAAAAATACACCCTTCATTATACACTACAAATACACCTTAGATTATACACTACACTATACAGAAACCTTGTACAGTCACCACCACTAATAAGTATAACAGGTGTACTTGGAATACCTACAGACAGACAGACAGACAGAGACAGACAAATAAACAAACAGACAGACAGACACACAGACAAACTAACAGACAGACAGACACACAAACAAACACCAAATCTGTAAACTTATTAGTGCTCTCGACTGTACAGGAGATTTTATTTACCTTGTTGCATCTCAATAATGTGTCCGTTTCTTCTGTAGAAAACTGTACACACGTAACCACTCGAACTGGTAAAGGGAGACAACCACCAGTTAACTCTATGTACCGGTATGTATGTATGTCTATATTATTATCATTGCTGTATAACCCAAAAAATATAATGCATCCTGAATATACAATGAATAAATTACTTGTATGTATCCACCAAACATTTTATTTTACACACACACACACACACCACTTCATTTTATACAAACACTTCAATATACCATCCATTCACCCCCTACATACCCCAACATACACCAACAACATACCATCCAGTAGTGAAGTGTGTAACAAAGACAGCTCTGTATGGCTTAGCTTCTCTCCTCATAGAACACACCATCCTCGCCTCAGTACTGGCCTTAAGTTGGCTTGGCACACCTGTAAAAACCACACTTGCATTAGCCTACACCTGTAAAAACCACACTTGCATTAGCCTACACCTGTAAAAACCACACTTGTATTAGCCTACACCTGTAAAAACAAAATCTATACATTAAAGTCTCACGTCTCACCACTAATAGGGACCAAAATATCATGGTGAGATTTGAATACAACTTCTTATGGGGAAATATACAATCATATCTTTGACTCGCCAATTAAGCACTAGCAAACATTTCACATACTGTACAAATTTACTCATTATATTTGCGATGGATATAATGGATGTATACGAAACCGCCCGCCAAAAACACGTTGGTCGATACATCCGACAAACACACACACAAACACACACACTCAATCATCCACTCACTCACCCACCTTGTCCAGTGTCGTCATCAGGGAGTGTGTGTGTCCTTGAGGGTGTGTTGTGTGGGTGTGGTGTGGTGCGTGTGTGGTGGAGGCGTAAGGTGGTGTTGCGGTGACTGACGGAGTACGAGGCACCGTGGTCCAGGGCGTGCCAGTGACGGTGTCGACTCACCCAGTGCGGGAACTCACAACCACTGTAACTCCCGGCTGATCAACACAAACACAAAACAACACATAAGAGTTACTTAGGGTTTGTTATTATTAATGTATCTATCAAATAAAACACATAGTTACTTAGGGTTTGTTATTATTAATGTATCTATCAAATACAACACATAAAGTTACTTAGGGTTTGTTATTATTAATGTATCTGTCAAATACTAACAACAATCTTTACGTCTGGAGAATAATCACAATTTCTATACGAGCACCAATACAATGTTTACCTCTGGATATCTTGAGTGTCTTGGCCCCGTCGTAGGCCGAGAACACCCCATTACAAGTCGCGTCCCCAGACTGCGCCATTCGGTAGGCCAGCTTGGGTTCCGTCTCCCTGGCCCTCTCCCACGCGAAGCAACGGAACTTGTCCTCCTCCGACAGTCCCGGGCCGCCCTCCAGCCCTCCCGACGAAGTAACGTGTCGAGCCCTCCTTCCAGTGACCTATGCATTCCACCTCCTCCACTGCAGAAGGAAAAATTATTCTTTATCTTTAACAAACTGTGGTAAAAATTAATCTTTATCTATAACAAAACTCTGATGAAAATTAATCTTTATCTATAACAAACTGTGGTGAAAATTAATCTTTATCTTTAACAAACTGTGGTGAAAATTAATCTTTATCTATAACAAAACTGTGGTGAAAATTAATCTTTATCTATAACAAAACTGTGGTGAAAATTAATCTTTATCTATAACAAAACTGTGGTGAAAATTAATCTTTATCTATAACAAAACTGTGGTGAAAATTATTTTTTATCTCCTGACCATGCCTGGAGCAACTATATCCTCCAAACTATTCCAAGCAACAACAGAACACCATTATTTTTGCTCTTCTGGTCCTGTTGTTTCCTGGCATACTTTGGAGGAATCAAGGCACTCCAATGTAACAAAAAAGAATTACCCGCTTAAATAAATAATAAACTTGTACCAAGAAATAATTACACCCTTAAATAAATAATAAACTTGTACCAAAAAAGAATTACCCACTTAAATAAATAATAAACTTGTACCAAAAAAGAATTACCCGCTTAAATAAATAATAAACTTGTACCAAAAAAGAATTACACCCTTAAATAAATAATAAACTTGTTAAATCTTGAGACACTAACCTGAACTTTCGGTGCCTTGTACATCTGGACACGCCTGGTATTTGAAGAGTAATTTACTATCACTGGTGCAGGAGTCTATGGTCGAGGCTGGCTTACTACACAGTCCGTGGCCCCTGGAGTAGCTGAAGGTGAAGGGGCCTTTGAAGGGACAGGCATCGGGGGGCGCGTCCCTCCTGAACATGGAAAATAGGCGAGCATCACCGGTGATCAGAGCACACAGTGTTGTTAAGTCCCTCTTAGGCTCACACAATGCTGAAAAGATAACAACAACAACAAGAATAATAAGAATAATAATAATGATAACAATAATAATAAGAAGAATTAATTATAACAATAATAATAATAAGAAAAAGAATTAATGATAAAAATAATGATAAGAATAATTATAAGAATAATAATCATAATAATGATAAGAATAATAATCATAATAATAATAGTAATAATAATGATAAGAATAATAATGTACAGTACTGTAGTATAAATGAAGCCTTGATTACTTCTGTGTGTGAAAGAGTGTGTGTGTGTGTGCGCAAGAGAGTGTCTTTGTCTGTGTGTGCAAGAGAGTGAGTTTGTGGTGTATGTGTGCAGGGCAAAAGAGTGTATAATATATGTGTTTGTGTGTGCAAAATAGAATCAGTTTTATGTGTTTGTGTGTGTGTGTGTGTCATAGTATCAGTGTGTGTATGTGTGTGTGTCATTGTATTTCCCCCCCACCTCCCCTCCCCCCCTTCCTTCCTTCTCCATCCCATCACAGCAAAATATCTCATCACCTTCTCATCCCCTCTCCTCCCCCCCCCCTCTCTCTCTCTCTCTCTCTCACGCACAGATACACACAGATTCTCTCTCGTTCTCTCCCCCCCCCTCTCTCTCTCTGCATGTAAACAAACCAATCAATGCCTCCCTCTAAACTCCCCTTCCCAATCCCTTACTCCCTTCCAATCCTACCTTATCATGTATTGTACCTCTTCTATAATCCCCCCTCCCCAATCCCCACTTCAATTCACTCCTATTTACCCTCAATCCTCCCTTCCATCCCTCCCTCCTCCCTCCCACCTTTTTTCTTTACTCACTCTCTTCCTCCCTTCCCACCATCCCCCCCATCCCTCCCTCCCCATAAATTCTCCCCACCCACCCCATCAACCCCCTTCCTTCCCTTCCCTTCCCTTTCCTCCCTTTCTCTCCCCTT
>JAWZYT010006463.1:20000-38349 GCA_034508575.1 Petrolisthes manimaculis | reverse complement strand
CTGATAATATCTTCATTATTGGTGAAGAACAGATCCAAGGTATTAAGGCTGTGGGTTGGCAAGTCAACAATTTGTCTCATCATAAGGTCTTCAACCATATTAAACAAGGCATTAGCTTGTAATCTGTCCGCTAGTGAGCCCCAGTATATACTTAGCTCGTGCCAGTTAGCATTGGGCAGTCCACCATATTAAACAAGGCATTAGCTTGTAATCTGTCCGCTAGTGAGCCCCAGTATATACTTAGCTCGTGCCAGTTAGCATTGGGCAGTCCACCATATTAAACAAGGCATTAGCTTGTAGTCTGTCCACTAGTGAGCCCCAGTATATACTTAGCTCGTGCCAGTTAGCATTGGGCAGGTTGAAATCTCCGTTGATGATAACAGAGGGCTCTGGATTTCCCATCATTTTCACTTGTACACTTATTTTTTCTAACACACTCACAAAGTTCTCAGTCAGACAACCTGGTGGATGATAAATGGTTACTACCACTGTTCTCCATTTGTGTATGTATAATATTATATATTCTACCTCGCTATTAGACTCCGATGCTATGAATTCGGTGTATGGTATAATGTTTTCTCGAACATAAATAGTTACTCCTCCTTTTATTCTCCCTTCTTGTCTGTCTGCTCTATGTATTTGATATCCCCCTATCATCACTTCCACATCTCGTATGTCTTTCCTCAGATTTGATTCAGTTATGCAGATTAATATAGTATTATAAGTCTGTGATATTTCTCCTAGCATGTTTGTTTTATATTTCTTTTTATAAGGAAGTAATCCTTCTATGTTGCAGCATATCATTGTAAGCAGCTCTAGTTTGGGGTCGTTTTCTTTATTCACTTGTTTATTGCATTTTGTAATCTTCTTATTGTGGTCTTCGTTCAGAGGTAGTTTTTTTCCGATGCATATTGCATTGTCCGCCGAATCACATTGTTTTTGGCTATGATGAAAGATGGGCAGTTGGTATTGAAGGCAGCGTGGTTGGTGTTTTCTCTTCCATTCATAGTACAGTGGTGACATTTTTGTTGGTGTTCATTCATACAATCTTTAGACAAGTGATTACCGGCACAGTGTCCACAAACGGGTTTGTCTGTGTAACAATTTTTGTGACCATATCCCATACATTTGCTACACCTGAGTACCCAGTAATGATCATATACCTTACATCTAACAAAGTGCAGTGTGATGACCCTGTCCTCTCCTTAGACCTAGTTCAGTCGTATACCAAACTACCATCAAGTTCCCCACCAGCACCACCACCAGTTTTAAGTTCAGATATTCGAATCCAGAGAAGACTCTTTAATTTCTTGTTTGAGATAAACCGGGCTTCACCCACACTGTATATAAGGCTAGCTGAGCCTCCTGCAGGCAGTCTCATCCAGGCATCAGGTGTGGTAACTCTTCCCGAGGTGTGGTGGTGTGGTGAGGGAGTCGACTGTTATAGATAAGTTTCTTTTTCTTATTCCTGTTCATTTATTTTGTACCTTGTGTGGGAGGAACATACTTTTATGTTGTGGTGCACTACGAGAATTGGTTCTATGCACCGGGGAATAATATCACTTGTGATTGTGGTGCTAATTTCATGTAAAGTTATTTCTATTACCTTAAACAATTATATTTGCTTTTATTAAAACGTTGTGTTTATGTAACCTCCTTGAACTCTTAATCTTTTTTAACGTCATTCCTGCTATTCACTATCAAGGGACGTTATATGGGGGCCTGTCCGGGATGTTAATTACTCTGAGTGCACACTTCATTACTGTATTGTTCGATCTACTGCTAAAATTGACAATTTCTGTGGGAGAGGAATTCTTAAAAGTAGTTGTAACTCTTTATGATTTGCTTCTCGAGTGTGATAACTGATTCTGCAGATGGCCACTGTAGTGTTGGTTAGGTTCTCCCACTTATTCAAAATTTGTCTAGAATAGTCTATCTCCTGTTGCCACTTTTCCATATGTTAACCCTAAGAGAAACTCACCATCTCCCATATCGCCGCATCGTGACTCGTCACTGAGCCAGTGAAGCTCAAATCTTAATACTTATCCACTCTTTTGTATTCTGACCAGTCTCAAACTTTCCAAAGTACCTCGTTTTGGTCCGTGAGTATGTATGGGACATATGACACTACCTTAACTATTTTATCTGGCTTAGTACAAATTGAAGTGTAAACAATCTATCTGTTGTCTCTGAACAGTTGTTAGCTCGGGAAGCACGTGTGAGGAGACAAACTCAGGGTTTTTTTGTTTTGTTTTATCAACTGAACAAACCTCTAACTCAGCCATTAATTGAGGCATTCCCCTAGCAGATGTGTCTATTTTTTTTGTCACGAACTGGAACTTTCCTTGTTAGTACACCATGTCTGATTTTGACGCTGTAGAGTTTACCGGTAATCCTTCGGTGGAGGAACTGAGGTCCGCTAATGTAACCAAGGATGATCTTAAATATATAGCAACCAGCTTTAGGATTCCTTTCACTCATAACACTACAAAAGATCAGCTGAAAACTCTCCTTCTCGCTTACTTAGGAGATGCAGATGTATCCCATTCACCTACACAGGTTCCTGATCCACAGGTTTCCCTCGAAATTGAGAAGGTTAAACTTCAGGCCATGCAGCTAAAGTTGCAGTACGAACTTGCTGAGCGTGAGTCAACTAAACTAAAAATCCAACCGCACGAACAAGACCGAGAAGAGCGGGACGTAGAACGAGCCAGAGCTGAGAGACTCCAGGAACTACATCTTCAAGAAGCTCGAGAGCAACGACAACACGAGCTTCAAGTCCTACAACTTCAAAAAGGCAACCCTACACGTGGAGGTAATGGAAAATTTGATGTTTCTAAGAACATAAAGCTACTCCCTGCCTTCTCTGAGAAAAACCCTGAAGCCTTTTTCAGAGAGTTTGAAACTACTGCCACACATTTTCGATGGCCTGAGGAACACTGGGTCTGGCTCTTAAAGCCTAAACTTGTGGACAGGGCTCTGGAGGTGTGTGATGGGATTCATGATAACACAGACTATGTAGAGGTTAAGAAAGCTATTTTGGATGCTTACTCCATATCCTCCGAAGGTTACCGACAGGCTTTTAGGAATTTAAACAAAATACACACACAAACATATACAGAATTTGCAGCTGAGAAACTCAGAGCCTTCAAAAGGTGGGTAAAGTCAGCTAGTGTGAACACTTTTGATGAGCTCGTAAATTTAATAGTAATTGAAGAATTTAAGAGGAAAGTTCCATATCCAATAATGGTACACATAACTGACAGAGAGGAAGCTGATCTAATAAAAGCATCAAAAATTGCTGAGGTATTCTCCCTTATCCATCGTTCACAGCAGGGGGAAAGAAAAACCACTTTAGATAATGTTAGGTCAAGTGCAGGTTCCACTCAATACTCTTGTCCTAATGTACCGGTTCAATTTGGAGCCAAGCCATGTCAAATGTACTGTAGATTTTGTAAAAAGGAGGGTCATTACATAAAAGACTGTCCTGATCCTAGATGTAAGGTGTCAAAAATTCAAAACCCGAAGACTTTCACTAAACCAGTAGCTACCACTAATCTACTGAACACTTCCCCCCAAAATGACCTCTTCCAAGCTTTCAGATCTACTGGCCTGGTGTCACTGGGCCCTTGCATGGAACAGCACCACGTGGATATTATCAGGGATACAGCATCTGCACAGTCACTAATACTGAAAACTGCGCTCCCTGACATAGATCGCAACTTGACTGGGGAGAAGGTGTACCTACGAGTGCTTCATGCAATTACTCCTGTGAACTTCGCCAAGATTCAACTCGACTGTGACGTGGTTAAAGGTGACGTTATCGTTGGAGTAGTAGATACTCCCCTACCGATACCCAACGCCACCTTCCTCCTGGGTAACGACTTGGCTGGCAGTTTGGTAGTCCCTATCTTAACAATCCGTGACTCTCCACTACCGTTCAACCCTACTGAGGATATCGAAAAGGAGCAGCCAACACTGTTTCCATTTTGTGCCATCACGCGTGCCCAGGGACGACTTGCTGCAGACCCAGAGGAACCAACTCCACCCCAGTTGCCTACACCCAACATCGGAGATTCAGCTGTCCCTGGCCTCATCTCTGAGCAGAACCTAGAGGAAGCTCAGAAGCAGGACCCAACCTTGAAGAAATTGCATCAGGAGGCCGTTCCAAAGGACTCCATTCTGCACCCACCTGCCTTCTACTACCAAGACAACAAGCTCATGAGGTTTTATAGGCCTCCTAAGCTCACTGATGAAGATACTTGGGCTGAGGTGCATCAAGTCGTAGTGCCGGAAAATATAAGGAGATCCTTAATGGAGGTCGCTCATGAAGGTTATAGTGGCCACCTGGGGATTAAGAAGACCTACCTGAAGCTACTTAATAATTTTTACTGGCCTGGCATGAAGAAGGATGTAGCAAAATTTGTCAATTCTTGTATTACATGTCAATTAGTTGGCAAGCCTAATCAGACTGTTCCTCCCTATCCTCTCCAACCAATTCAAGTTCCTTCAGAACCATTTCAAAAAATAATAATAGACATTGTTGGTCCTTTGCCTAAGACTAAGAGAAATCATCAATACATCCTTACAATTCTTTGCCCTACATCTAGATATCCTGAAGCCTATCCATTAAAAAATATTACAGCCAAGAATGTTGCAAATAAACTAACTCATATGTTTACTACCTTCGGTATTCCCCAGGAGGTGCAAAGCGATCGTGGAACTAACTTCACCAGCAACCTCTTCCAACAGGTGCTCCATGAGCTTGGAATCCAACAGACCCTGTCCACTGCGTACCACCCACAGTCACAGGGAGCTCTTGAGAGACACCACCAAACACTTAAGGCCATGATACGTAAGTACTGTCATGAGAATAACCAGGAATGGGATGAATGTTTACCATTTCTATTATTTGCCATTCGAGAGGCCCCACAAGAATCGATTGGTTATTCACCTTTTGAATTGGTCTTTGGCAGAAAAGTAAGAGGACCACTAAAAGTTATGAAAGATAAATTAATTGGGCTTCCTCCCATTAACCTCACTTCTGTAACTAAGTATATGGAACAACTTAAAGGAACCCTTGAGAAAGTCCGCATATATGCTAAAGAAAATTTAAAGAATGCACAAGCACTCATGAAGTCTGACTATGATCTTAAGGCTAAAGCTAGAGAATTTCATGAGGGTGATAAAGTTCTTGCCTATTTTCCAATCCCTGGTTCTTCGCTGTCAGCCAAGTATCATGGCCCTTACACAGTCAAAAGAAAAGTGGATGAATTTAATTACATAATCAATACCCCTGATCGTCGTAAGACAACCCAATTGGTTCATATTAACCTACTGAAAGCTTATCTAACCCAGGAACCTGCACCTGATCAGATAGGATTAACTTGTAATGTCATTAACACATGTAAGGATGAGACTCTGGAGACTTCTGATACGAGTATGTACAGTAAGGATTCAAACTCGTATATATTACAGGATTTGCCTAAATTTCTAGCACACTTAAACCCTGCTCAGGTAAAAGAAGTCTCCACTGTATTATATAACTATTCTGACGTATTGTCAGATATTCCTGGTCATTGTACAATTATGTCTCATGATGTCATACTAGTACCAGGAACCTATCCTATTCGTCAGCCACCATACAGACTTCCTCATCACAAGAAGGAGCAGATGAAGAGGGAGGTGGACTACCTGTTGGACCACGGCCTAGCTGTGCCTAGCTGTTCGCCATGGGCTTCTCCTTGTCTGTTGGTACCTAAGGAGGGTGGACAATTACGCCTTTGCACAGACTACCGACGAGTCAACACAGTCACCCAACCGGACCCGTATCCACTTCCTCGCATAGACGACCTGATTGACACGGTGGGGCAGTCCAAATTCATTTCAAAAATTGATTTATTAAAAGGCTACCATCAAATTCCATTAACAGAAAACGCCCAACTGATCTCTGCCTTCATAACCCATTTTGGACTCTACCATTATCGAGTTATGCCATTTGGGATGCGTAATAGTCCTGCTACTTTTCAGCGAACTATGAATTATTTATTCCAAGGCCTTGAGGGAGTTCAAGTATACTTAGACGATATTATTATTTTCTCAGATACATGGTCTCAACACATTGACAGACTCAGCAGTGTCCTGAGGAAGCTGAAAAATACCCAGCTGACCATCAAGCTGGCCAAGACTTCCTTCTGCAGCGCCTTGGTCACCTACCTAGGGCACGAAGTTGGACATGGACGCGTACGACCGAAGACTGCTAATGTGGAATCCATCCTCTCCTACCCAACACCCCATAACAAGAAATCATTGATGCGCTTCCTTGGGATGGCTGGATTCTACAGGAGATACTGTCCCAACTTCTCCACTGTCGTCGCTCCCCTTACCTGTCTAACGAGTAGATGTGTGGTCTTTGAGTGGTCTGATGCCTGTCAGAACGCCTTTGACCAACTAAAGACCTACCTAGCACGTGATCCTGTTTTGGTGGCACCCGACTTCACACTTCCCTTCACTTTACAAACTGATGCCAGTGACATCGGTCTGGGAGCTGTCCTACTGCAGAAGGCTAAGGGCGTGTTTCGTCCCGTGGCCTACCATTCCGCAAAGTTCACCAAGCAACAGATGTCTTACAGTGTCATAGAGAAGGAACTGCTAGCCATCGTCTCTGCTATTAAGAAATTTGAGTGTTACCTGTATGGCAGTCAGAAACTACAGGTATATACAGATCACAACCCCCTGACATTCCTCAACCGCAACAAGTTCTCCAACCAACGCCTGTTACGATGGTCCCTGTTCTTGCAGCCTTATGACCTCCAGGTGACACACATCAAGGGATCGGAAAACACGATTGCTGACGCCCTCTCCAGAGCCTAGGTCTACGTCAGGACAGAGTCACCTATCTTTGAGACTCTCCCTTCAAGTCAAGTCTTCTTCGGGCGGAGGTGTGATGACCCTGTCCTCTCCTTAGACCTAGTTCAGTCGTATACCAAACTACCATCAAGTTCCCCACCAGCACCACCACCAGTTTTAAGTTCAGATATTCGAATCCAGAGAAGACTGTCTTTAATTTCTTGTTTGAGATAAACCGGGCTTCACCCACACTGTATATAAGGCTAGCTGAGCCTCCTGCAGGCAGTCTCATCCAGGCATCAGGTGTGGTAACTCTTCCCGAGGTGTGGTGGTGTGGTGAGGGAGTCGACTGTTATAGATAAGTTTCTTTTTCTTATTCCTGTTCATTTATTTTGTACCTTGTGTGGGAGGAACATACTTTTATGTTGTGGTGCACTACGAGAATTGGTTCTATGCTCCGGGGAATAATATCACTTGTGATTGTGGTGCTAATTTCATGTAAAGTTATTTCTATTACCTTAAATAATTATATTTGCTTTTATTAAAACGTTGTGTTTATGTAACCTCCTTGAACTCTTAATCTTTTTTAACATCATTCCTGCTATTCACTATCAAGGGACGTTATATGCAGGTATACCCGATCATCGTCTTTTTTAATGGCAGTCCTTATTTGGGGAGAAATAGCTAGTTCAGCGGTTTTAGTGTCATTATTTTGTGAACCTGGTTTTGTGAACAAAAGCTTCACTTCGTTTTCTTGGTCTATTAGTTCTGTAATGTAAGGATTCTTCTCCAATATTGACTGTACAATTTCCGAATCTTCAATTATATCTGGTATGTACGGAATTGTTATTTTTGGCTTGAACCTCTTTTCATTTTGTATGTCATGTGTGTTCGTTAAGGTGTTTGATCCTTCTAGAGCTTCTAAAGCTTTGTTCCTTGCTGTTTCGGTGGGAAGAATCAATTTAGTCAGATTTTCTTTGTTTGTTTTCATCGATATAACTGGGATATTTTTGAGAACTGATGTAATTTCTTCAGTGTCTAGTGCACAAGAATCGTGTTTAGGTTTTATGATTACGGCCAAGATAGTGTTTGGTTTGTTACTTACTATTTCTGAATACTGCTTCTTCAGTTTTATATCCTTGGTATCAGCAATTTTGGCGGGTAACGAACGAAGTTCTGCCTTCACCTCCGTAACCATCTTGTCACGTTCACTTGTCACTGCTGACGTTACTCCCTCCCTCACGGCCTCCTCCACCACAACACCCACTTCATCACTTGATTTTTTCACAACACTTTTCACCTCGCCTCACATTTCAGCAAAGCCTTTCATCACCATTTCCTTTAATTCTTTCATTTCAGCTTTTAGTTCGTCAATCTTATCACTGTTCTTAGTGGGCGTCTCACAAAATATTTCAGCACAGTCGTTACACACCCAGTTTACCCTAGGCAAATTTGTGCCTTTTATTCCACCCATATATACACACGAAGAGTGAAAACCTCCTTTGCAGTTTATACACTTAACCACATTTGACTTGCTACTGTCATTCACTTCTAAACATTGTCCACAATGACCGGTATTAGTGGCTCCGGCTAGATTGGCGCCGGCCATGGCAGACCGTACTAATATCCGAGGAGCTCCACGAACACGTCCTCTCTGTATGAGGTCTCGACACACATACACACACACACACACACACACTCACACACACGTACACACACACATACACACACACACGTACACACACATATACACACACACGTACACACACACGTACACACACATGTACACACACACATACACACACACATACACACACATACACACACATACACACACGTACACACACATACACGCGTATACACACATGTACACACACACACGTACACTAGGGTGGTCCTTATTTGTACACTAAAAAATAAAATTGGGAAAGTTGTACCTCTGACCCTGTCAAAGTGTTCCATTTGATAGAAAAACACCCTGTGTAAAGTTTTATTGATGTGCATTAATTTTAGAGGTGGCTCAATGGATCCGATTTTAGATGTTTTCTTCAAATTACGTATAAAACGGAGTAATTTCTCTTTTTTTTCCTTGCCAAAGCTCGTAAGCCTGGGTCCCCACTACGGGTTCTTAAGTGGGTATTAGCTGCTCATTGGCAGGGGTGTCATGATGACCAATATCACTCATTGTTGCCCAGTAAGGTCTGCTTGCGAGCGTCGGGGCACTTTTTGCGGTGTTCAGCGACAACACTAAGAACAAACTGTAGTTGTTGCTCATCCTTTGTAAGATGACCAGAGAAATGCTCAACCAAGGCAATGGCATGTTCAGCATGGTCATTAGTAACTGCCAAAGTGCTGACAAAGCTCTTTGGTGCACTGAAGCTAGGCTGATGCTTCCACTGATCTGCCGGATATTCAAGGAAATCTTGTGGAAGATGCAAGTTATTGAAAAATGTCTTTGATTTCCTGGTTGTAAAGTCGACTAAAGTCTTTTCTTTAATTAGTTTAATGTCAACAGTTGCACGTTTATGTGGCTTTTTCTCCCCTTCTCTCTCTTTCATAGCTAAAACCATCTTGTCCTTCGTGTTATTATCTAAATCATCATCAAACAATGCCAGAGTGACCAACTGCTCAGAAAGGTACCACAGTTGCCCTGCCATCTTCTTAACTGTAGCTCTGGATATGTTGGTGTTAATTTTCTGATACATCTGACATTGCTTCAGTAACTTCAGGTAATTTCTTGGGGCCTTTGAAGCGATGCTGGCTGTCATCCATGCTTCAACATAGATACATGAAAAGAATATACAGAGCTCTCGTAATCCTTTGTGCTCGCGTGATGTCAAATTAAACTGTGCGCGAAACATCCAGACTTTGAATGTGTAGATTACTTTTGCCATCCATAGAGCTTGGTGCATGGCTCCAGGAGCTGCAAAGTGAATGCCTTGAGGGAGAACAGCTCCAAGGAAGATGATAGTGAGCTCCAGAAGTTCTCTGTAGTCATCTCTTGGCTGTTTGACTTTAACAGCCATCTCCAACATCTGCACCATCTCATCTTTGAACTCAGCCACAGCTTTAGCTGTATAATCATCAGTTGATGAGTCTTCATATGTGGTTTTGTCAATATCTTGCCAACTTGATTTGAAGCAGATGAAGTCCCCATGGCTTCAGAAAAGGCTGCTCCAGCAACCAACTCTAAAACATGATGCCGACAACCGAGGTGTAGAAGTTCACGACCAAATTGCTCTTCCAAAAGAACACATGCTTCCCTGTGTCGACCAGTATTAGATCTTGTTGTGTCAAAGCACATCCCATGCACCTTTTCCTGTAATTTCCAGTCTTTCAGAACAGAAAATGTTATGATTATAAAGAAAGAAACTTAATACCTGCTTGTTGGAGGGAAGTTTGGAACCCTTAATATCTTCCTCATAATTCTCAATGAGATACACTTTTCTCCGTTTTTCATGAGCCATCATTGAAGTTCAACAGTTTCTGACACTGATATTCAATTAATAATTTTCTGTAGGAAAAATTAAATAATATTATTCAATGACAAGACGGAAATAAATTTGTGAACACATTTCAAAAGGTTCAGGCTAAATCATAATTATATAAAAATTATTCAATGTTACCAAGACTTTATTTTTTTTTTCTTTCTTTGTCACTGTCACTCCCTATAGGAATTAAGACTTAAGATATACAAATACCAGTAAGAATACCAATGTTACTACCTAATGTTACTTACCTATTGCGTGCATATGGTGTACGTCTTCTGAGAGAAACTTTGGATTCATTGACCCACCTCTAAATATTAACATATATAAATGAAATTTTGCACAGGGTGTTTTTTAACCAAAAGGAACAAATTGGCAGGGTCAGACCAGCAAAAATTAAAAAAGAAAAAATAAGGACCACCCTAACGTACACACACATATACACACACACATACACACACATGTACACACACACATACACACACACATATAAACACACACATACACACACACATACACACACACACACACACACACACACGTACACACACACACACTCACACGTACACAAACACTCACACGTACACACCTGTAGTTCCTGTAGTAGTAGGTTACAGACGACACTTGTCGTCCGTGGCCACGCTGGTGCGCCACCACTAACGCTCGTCGGCCCGTTGCACCGCTAGTTGGTCGACGATGGAGTTAGTCGCTGCCCGGATGTGATATTGAGGCAATCTGGGCTGGTCGGGTATCTTTTTTAGAAATATATCCAGGTGCTTATTGAATGCTTCTAGGCTCTGTTCCTTCATGTTCCTCAAGTGTATTGGAAGAGCATTATATAATCTTGCAGCTTTCGATGAGAACGTGTTGAATATCAAGTTCTTTATTCTGGTGGTTGCCCGTGAATTTGCTGTTCTCGAGACACAGCGTCGACCAAGACGACGATGCATGTAAAATCTGACAGGGGTACTGTTGGCTATTTTTCCAGAGAGGATCTTATATACATACAGTATAATATATCTCTCCCGACGCCTTTCTAGCGAGAACAGTTTGAGAGCTTCCAGTCTCTTCCAGTAGTTAAGATGATTTACACCCAGTATTTTTGTGGTAAATGTCCTCTGTACTCCTTCTAGTGTTTGCCTAAGTACAGCTGCGGATGGGTCCCACAGCACACAGCAGTATTCTAAGAGTGGTAAGACCAGAGACTTAAAGAGTGTCATCATAGCTTCGAGTTCGCGTGTATGGAATGTGAGTAAGATCCATCCCATTTGAGAACGTGCCTTTTTAGTAATGTTCTGGATATGACTGGCGAACCTGCAGTCACTACTGATTGTGACGCCCAGATCTTTGACGTCAGTCTTTACGACGATGTCTGAGCCGTCGTAGGCACTGTACTGGGGGGTGCAGTTTCTTAGTCCCCTCACAGTGTAGTTTATATGTTCAAATATGCAGTTGTTGAAGAGCATGTTATTTCGTTCAGCCCATTTATAAAGTGCATGGAGGTCGTTTTGGAGTAACTCTCGGTCAATGTTCGATGATACCTCCCTCGATATTCGGGTGTCGTCCGCAAAGGAGGTGACGTGAGAATATTGTACATTGTTGTCAATATCGGCAATGTATAAGATAAAGTGAAACGGGCCGAGCACCGTCCCTTGGGGGACCCCGCTGGTGACTGGTGTTGGCGTCGACTCGGCACCGTCTGCGGCCACAAACTGAGTTCTGTTTGTTAGGAAGCTATGTAGCCACATGCCTAGTCTGCCAGTTATACCACTTTTCCGCAGTTTATGGAAGAGCATCCCATGGTCAACTTTATCAAAAGCCTTTGAGAAGTCTAGATGTATCACATCCATGTCAGTATTGGTTTCCAGTGCACTCAGCACGTGCTGGTGATGTACCAGTAGCTGCGTTAAGCACGATCGTCTGGATCTGAAACCATGTTGGTTTATGTTTAGGATGTGCTTTTCCTCGAGGTATGCTGTTATATGCCTCACCAGCGTTTTTTCAAAAATTTTCATTATGTGTGAGGTCAGAGCCACGGGCCTATAGTTTTTCGCAGCACTCTTGGAACCACTTTTGAATATTGGCGTAATCCTGGCTATTTTTAGACCCTGCAGAACCATTCCTATTTGAAGTGAGTTTCTGTAGAGCACCAGTAACGGTGCACTCAGCTCACCTGCTCACTGCTTCAGAAGGGCCGCTGGGAATTGGTCTGGGCCAGCAGCTGCGTTCATGTGCAGCTGTTTGATTGCCTGAATTATTTCCCCAACAGAAAGATCAATGCCAGTCAGGCTTGGATGGTCTAGGCTGTTGGCAAAAAATTCTTCAGGATTGAGAACGACTTTATCCGTCAGGGGAAGGCTAAATGTTTCCATGTATTGATTACTTAGTATTTCTACTATTCCATCAGGCTCGTCGACGATCATGTTGTTCAAATCGATTAAGGGTCCTATGCCACTTTTGGTTTTCAACTTATTTGTTGCATATTTATAGAAATATTTTGGGTTGCTCCTTATGCGGGATACAGCCGCTTCTTCTTTGCGATAGTACTCGTTATTCACAGATTTTTTCAGCTCGTCTTCAATCAACAGCATTGACAATTCCAGTTTTTGCCTTGTTTGTTCACCAAGTGCAGAGCAAAGTTTTTTTCTCAGCTTTCCTCGTTGCCTCATTAATAATTTTGGGTCGTGTGGTATCCGATCCTTTGGAATAGGCTTTCTAGGTGGTACGTGTTTCTTACAAATTTCCAAACACTTGGTAATCAAATAGTCGTATTGTTGATCTGGGTCTAAATTCTTCATTTCATTTACCCAGTCAACTCGATTGAGATTCTCCCTCACATCTGACCAGACAATCTTTTCTGAAAGAAAATTCAACCTACCGAAGTCGTCGGTTTGGCACGGTCCCTCAGCTGCTCTTGTGGAATTCATCCTGTCAATGTTGGTGGTCAAAGTGATAATGTTGTGGTCCGACAAATTAGTTTTGTCAGCACGGTACTCGAAAATATAATTTTCATTATTTACCATAACCAGATCCAAAATATTTTCGTTTCTAGTAGGTGTACGGATAATTTGTTCTAGACAGAAATCATTCGAAAATATAAATAATGCTTCTGCTTGAGATCTCATTTCCAATGTTCCTCCATAAACACTCTGTGATTCCCAGTCTATTCTTGGAAAATTGAGATCAGCAAGAATAAGAACAGTGGGCATAGGTGGGGGTAGTCCTTCTAGGATTCTTCTTATATCCCCCAACTGATTGATAAACTTGTTGGTTGGACAAGCTGGTGGTCTATAAATATTAATGACAACTGTATTGAGGGGACTTACAAAGAGCATGTGTGCTTCTGTGTAAGAGTTGGATCTGGAAAAAATTACCGTCGTTTTCCTTGCTAAAAATTCTTTGAGGTATGTTATAATACCGCCTTTCTTCCGACCACTTGTTCGATCGGTTCGAAAAGCAGTAAAACTTGGTATATTAACTTCCGCGTCTCTGACGTCGTCATTTAGGTGTGTTTCTGAAAGCAAAATTGCGAAGGCATTTTCTAGTTTCGCATATTCTTCCAGTAGCTTTATTTTACCTTTAAACTTGTAAGGTAAAAGACCTGCCACATTACAGGTCACTATCTTGCGTAGTTTGCTTGCAGGAGTGGCGGGAACTGCGACTGCAAAGTTGGATTGTGCTGCCATGGGTTTGTTTTTAGCATTTGCAGGATTTGCTGCTGCATTGTCTGCAGTCGTTGCATTTCTTGCATTAAAAAAGCCAACACACCGTCATTTTGTGGCTGTGGTTGGAGAGTTACCGTGTTGCACGGTACTTGACGAACCTCTGGTTTCTGTGTTGCCAACTGCTGGTGACTTTTAGGTTGCAGTGGCATGGCACATTGCACCGAATCATTAGTACTGGCCGTGGTTGGTGTCTGCTCTGTGCCCGATATTGACATCACCGCCGGTTGTTGCAGCTGTTGTGGTTGGTTTGTCGTGTGATTGGTAGCGTAACGGCGTGTTCCTTTCAAATGTAGTCATTTACACTTCTCATTTAAGCACTCCCTTTTCACACAGGGGTGGGTGTAAGAATTTACATTTATTCCTGTCCCTGCACCCGCCATTGACATCCAAACCATTATTTTTGTACTTATAGCACAATTTCGGGTGCGCAAACGGACAGTCTCGGCCATTGATGCCAAACTTACATTTGTTTCTCTTATAAAAGAAGCATGTTCGTGTTTTTCTTTCATCAACTGGACTATTGTTGTCCTCACTATCACAAATTGGAGCCTCGTCAGTTCGACACGGCCAGGATGGATCTATGGTTTGGTTTGCTTCGTTCTCGGTATCTATTGCCGAAGCCATTTTCATATATAACTGGTCTGCTTGTTCACCGCACACATTTCTAACACATTTTTGGCACGTATATTGGCTCCTCGTGGTTTGGAAAGTGCTAATCATATACACGGGAAGTTTAGAGCAGACCATATGAGTGTACTGTTTACATTTACTGCATTTCAAACATTCTAGTAAGCATTCCTTATCGCATACACCGCAATGGTTCACTGTAAGCTGAATATTCACAGATTGTTTATGCTTACCGGTGTCTGCTGACCCAGTCAGGTCGGTGCCAGTAGCGCCGCCATATTGGCTCGACTCGCCTGAGTTAGCTGTATGCAGTTCTGGTCCCGTCATAACTGCAGTGAATATTATAGGTCCTGCACTTGGATGTCGGGTTTCAATAACTTGTTGCACCGTCACTGCACTTCACCACTATTGTCACTGATACTAGCACTGTTTTAACCAGCTGGCAACACTGCACTTCACCACTATTGTCACTGATACTAGCACTGTTTTAACCAGCTGGCAACACTGCACTTCACCACTATTGTCACTGATACTAGCACTGTTTTAACCAGCTGGCTACACTTGGTTTTGTGGAGCTCACGAAACACGTCCTCACTCTGTGACTTCCAGACTGACACACATACACACACACGTACACACACACTCACACGTACACACACACACATGTACACACACATACACACACACACATACACACACACACATACACACACACATACACACACACACACATACATTCATACACACACCCACACACGCGTACACAAACATGTACACACACACACGTACACATATACAGCTACACATACACACACATGTACACACATACAGCTACACATACAGATAGATAGATAGATAGATAGATATTTTATTGACCACAGCTCCATGTATCATTACATTATACAATATAGATATATTTACAAGTGCCATATAAATCAGAAAACATTATCTTGGCAGTAAACTGTAGTCCAACACTAAATACAATAAATACTCTTAAATCTTTACCCAAACACTAAACACCCTTAAAACATAACCTTAACAATAAATAGACAAAATTTCATGAATTATTTTGCACACTACCCTTGGTTCATACATCTCAGAAAACTATTCTTCTAGATAACTAAATCTATATTTATCCCTGATGTAACATGTGAGTGGACACTCCTGTACCACATGTTGTTCCGTCTGTACTTGACCACAACTACACACTCGTTCTTCTAGAGGTAAACGGCCTCTACCTCTTCTGTTCCATCTCCCAGTCTCACACGCCAAGTTGTGTCCACTCACACGGAACTTCGTAAAAGATAATCTTTGTATCTCACTAATTGTGTGTCTTTCTCTATATACATAATGGACTGAAAAGTCAGAGTTGATGTTCTTATAAGTATTTCGTCTTGATGAATTACTGTTAATAATGCCATCAATTAGGTCCTGCCTCACCCAATCCAAATTTCCCGGATCACGCTGCAGGAACTCTCCAATACACCTCCCTGTCACTGTGTTCGAATCAGTAACTAATCCGATGACGAACATCAATGGATCATCATCATACCCTGAACGTTCCTTCCACATGGTCCGGAAGAACTTATGCTGCTTATATTTGACCAATTCACCCAAAGGTGGATATCCTGACTCAACGTAACAAACATCATTACATGTAGATCGTCTTACCCCTAATAACTTCTTTAAACACCAATTATATAATTTAACCATTGGTCTGAGGTCGGCACCAATCCAAGATTCACAGCCATACATTAATGTTGACATCAGCACTGCTTCAAATACCCGCTTTTTCACAATAAACGGTATATCGTTATTCTTGGATATAAATGAAACAAATTTCAACACATGTGGCATCCTGGAGTTAGCGTGCTCTCTGACCGCGGACGAGGTAGATCCGTCACTCGTGAACGTTGAACCTAAGTATACATACTTGTTACATTGTTCCACAACCAAATCGTTCACAACCAAGGGATCCGAGTCCTCACCGCGGCCACGTATCACAAAAAACTTCGTCTTAGACTGGTTGATCTTCATACCGTACCCAGAGCAATAATTATGTAGCAGAGTTAGCTTTTTTAACATGTTATACCTGTTGGTTGATAAAATAACTGTATCATCCATAAGAACTAGAGTATGCAACCATATTAAAAAAACATCATGTTCACACCCATCCTTAATCATTCTTATGAGGTCATCCACAAATATTATAAATAACAAACACGACGTTGGTGAACCTTGTCTTACTCCTAGTGTTATGGTAACAAGGGAAGTCCCAACCCAACTCTCTGTCACAGTATACATTCCTATTATGGCACACAACATTACTGAGCCACACCCCAGGCGACGTAATATTCTAAACAGTATATGCCTGGGTACTCTGTCGTAGGCCTGAGTGAAATCTATAAATGTAACATATAATGTTAATTTCTTTCTCCTAGCCATATCACACAGTAAACGAAGTGAAACAATATGCTCCAGACACCCTCTCTTCTGTTGAGCACCAGCCTGCTCCCTATACGGTCTGAACCATTGCTTTATTCTCTCGCACAATACCATGTCATAAACTTTGGCTATACTATTTATTATATTAATTCCTCTGTAATTTTTGACCTCCTTCCTATCACCTCTCTTAAACACTGTCACCAATTTAGCCTTGGCCCACTCCCTTGGGTAGGTGCCTGAAAATACAGAATTAAACAAAGTTGTGAGTAATAAAATCCATTCACCAGGCAAAATCTTAAAAATACCGGGAGTAACACCGTCAGGACCACTTGCTTTATCAGATTTTAAATTCTTAACCTGTTTCTGGACTTCATATGGTGTGATAGGGTCGTCCAATACAGGCACATACACATCAGGGTCGGGGTCATGTTCAACGACAATATTATCAGGGGGGTTGAAGGTACGCTCAAAGAATACCTTAAACTCATCATCAGATGGTCGGCAGTCATTACTGTCTTTGTTACCATATTCTCCTTTCCAGTTAATGGCTCTCCAAATTTGTAAGTCATCTTTATTTGCTAACAGCCTTTCCCATCTCCCTAAATTATCATTCACACCCTGCTCCCGTTGCTCACCCCTACTTACACACCCACACCTGTACAGAGCATCCGTTATATTCTTAGCCAACTCTTCATGATCATTAGAATTCAGGTCAACATCTATAGTTTGCAAATTATTAAGAAACATTCTTTCGTCAATACAACTCATTTTTATAGGCTTAACATTTACAAATCCATGGGAAGAAGCTCCGCTATTTATTGCGTGTGTTCCGAGGCAGCTCGCCCGGATATTCAGGTATTCTAAATCTATTTTAGGTAGTTCCATTTGAAGAGTTATCGGAGCGTGGTCTGAAGGCAACGACTCATCTTGCATCACACAAAACTCACTCACCCTACCCACCATGCTGTAACTCACTAAGCACGTGTCCAATTCAGAAATCCACTCTTTCCCTTTTCTATATGTTTTACCTCCAACAAAATGCTTCAAATGTGTCTTCAAATTGTTTAACAGCACCATTTTAGACTCTTTGCAAATACTAGACAAAATAAAAGCACTCTCATTGGGCAATCGTACATCATCCGCCAAAACAGGATAAGACAATATTTCCTGGTTTGGCAACTGACTGGGCAGCTCCCGAGCGAATCTCCCGAATCT